>JAUELO010173331.1:0-16585 GCA_032357855.1 Amphibolips quercusostensackenii | reverse complement strand
TTGCATACGCGACAAACTAATAGAGATTTTTGTAATCATCTTTTTTTTTAGCGCATACGATACAAAAAATGCGGCCTGCCTGCAATCGTCTTCTGTTTTGGTGCATACGTGACAAACAATTGACGATTGCTGCAATCGTCATCTGTTTTGGTGCTTATACGACAAACAAATAACAAATACTGCAATCGTCTTCTGTGTTAGTGCATGCGCGACAAACAAATGACTATTTCTGGGATCCTGTTTTGTTTTGGCGCATGCGCGACAAACAAATAATGATTTCTGCGATCCTCTTCTGTTTTGGCGCATGCTCGGCAAAAAAGTGACAATTGCTGCGATCGGGTTCTGTTTTGGTGCATGCGCGACAAACAAATGACGACTGCTGCAATCGTCTTCTGTTTTGGTGCATACGCGACGAACAAATAACGACTGCTGCAATCATCTCCTGTTTTATTGCTTATGCGACAAACGAATGATGACTGCTGCAATCGCCTTCTCTTTTGTTGCATACGCGATAGACAAATGACGATTGCTGCAATCGTCTTCTGTTTTGGTGAATGCGCGACAAACAAATGACTTGCTGCAATCGTCTTCTGTTTTCATGCATACACGACGAACAAATAACGACTGCTGCAATCGTCTTTTGTTTTGGTGCATGCGCTACAAACAAATGACGATTGCCGGGATTTTTTTCTGTTTTAGCGCATGCTCGGCAAATAAGTGACGATTGCTGCTATCGTCTTCTGTTTGGCGCATGCGCGGCAAACAAGTGACGATTGCTGAGATTGTCTTCTTTTTTGGTGCATACGCGACAAACTGATGACGATTTTTGCAATCATTTTTTGTTTTGGCGCATACGCGACAAACAAATGCGGACCGCTGCAATCGTCTTCTCTTTTGTTGCATACGCGACAAACAAATGGCAATTTCTGGGATCCTCTTCAGTAATGGCGCATGTGCGGCAAACAAATCACGATTGCTGCGACCGTCTTCTGTTTTAATGCATCCGCAACAAACAAATGACGACTGCTGGGAACGTCTTTTGTTTTTCTTGCATACGCGACAAACTGATGACGATTTTTCTAATTGTCTTTTGTTTTGGTGCATACGCGACAAACAAATGACGCCTGCTGCAATCGTTTTCTGTTTTGTTGCATACTTGACAAGCGAATGACAAGTGCTGCAACCGTTTTCTGTTTTCGTGGATGCGCGACAAACAAATGACGATTTGCTGCGATCCTCTTCTGTTTTGGCGCATGCTCGGCAAACAAGTAACGATTGCGGCTATCGTCTTCTGTTTTGGCACATGCGCGACAAACAAGTGACGATTGCTGCGATCGTCTTACTTTTTGGTGCATATGCGACAAACAAATGACGATTTTTGCAATCATCTTTTGTTTTAGCGCATAAGCGACAAACAAATGCGGACTTCTGCAATCTTTTTCTCTTTTGGTGCATACGCGACAAACAATTGACAATTGCTGGAATCGTCTTCTGTTTAGGTGCATACGCGACGCATAAATAACGACTGCTGCAATAGTCTCCTGCTTTATTGCATACGCGACAAACAAATGATGACTACTACAATCGCCTTCTCTTTTGTTGCATACGCGACATACAAATGACGATTACTGCAATCGTCTTCTCTTTTGTTGCATGCGCGACAAGCAAATGACGACTGCTGCGATCGTCTTCTTTTTTGGTGAATACGCGACAAACTAATGACGATTTTTGCAATCATTTTTTGTTTTGGCGCATACGCGGCAAACAAGTGACGATTGCTGCGATTGTCTTCTGTTTTGGTGCATGCGCGACAAACAAATGACGAATTCTGCAATTGTCTTTTGTTTTCTCTCATACGCGAAAAACGAATGACTATCTTTGCAATAATCTTTCGTTTTGGTGCATACGCAAAAAACAAATGACGCCTGCTGCAATCGCTTTCTGTTTTTTCTACTGTATTTTCTTTTACCCTATTTACGAGTTTTATAGACCCCTATAGAGTTTTCGAGATTTTGGGTAACAAAAAAATTTCAAAATTTTATCTTGAAAATTTATTTTCTACTATATTTACAGGTTTTAAGGACTTCTGTACCTTTTATTGGGATTTTTGAGGAAAAAAATATTAAAATTTTTCTCTCGTAAATTTATTTTCTAATATATTTACGAGTTTTATAGACCCCTATAGAGTTTTCCAGATTTGAAATAACAAAAATTGCATAATTTTTTTTACGAAAATTTAGTTCTTACTATATTAATGAGTTTTATAGAACCTTATAGAGTTTTTGAGATTCTAAAAAAAAAATCTAAACATTTCTCTCGAAAATTAATTTCCTGCAATATTTACAAATTTTATAGACCGCTGTAGAGTTTTAGAGATTGTGGAGAAAAAAATTTCAAAATTTTTCTTTCGAAAATTTAGTTTTTACTATATTTACGAATTTTACAGAAGTCTATACTGTTTTTGGCGTTCTCGAGGAAAAAAAATTGAAAAATTTTTTTCTCTTAAATTTAGTTGCCACTATATTTTCGGGTTCTGAGTTGTTATCTACCGTTTTCGAGATACTAAATCAAAAAAAAAAATTTCAATTTTTTTCTCGTAATTTTGGTTGACACTATATTTCCGAGTTTTGAGTTGCTATCTACTGTTTTCGAGATTTTGGAAGACAAAGATTTTTTTCAATTTTTTCTTTTGAAATTTGGGTTGCCACTATATTTACAAACTTTGAGTTGCCATCTACCGTTTTTGATATTTTAAAACAAAAAACGTTTTTTTTAATCATTTCTATCGAAATTTTTGCTGTCCCTATATTTTCAAGTTTTCACTTGCTATATACTGTTTTTGAGATTTTAAGAGAATAAATTTTTTGCGATTTTTTCTCTCGAAATTTTGGTTGCCACTATATTTTTGAGTTTTGAGTTGCTATCTACTGTTTTCAAGATTTTAAAACAAACAAAATGTTTTCAATTATTTCTCTCAAAACCTGTTTTGCCCATATATTTTCAAATTTTCAGTTGCTACAAGTATATACTGTGTTTAAAATTTTGAGAAAAAACATTTTTTTTCTAATTTTCTTTTAAAATTTTGGTTTCCAGTATATTTTTAAGTAGTTGCTATTTACCGTTTTCGAGATTGTGAAAGAAAGAAATTTTTTTCACTCTTTTTCTATAAATTACGGTTGCCACTATATTTTCGAGTTTTTGGCAGTTTTCGAGATATCGCAAGGAAAAATTTTTTTTAATTTTTTCTCTCGAAGTTTCGGTAGAAAAAAATAATTTTCTTACAAGATCTCAAAACCGGTACATAGCAACTCAAAACTGGTAAATATTAGTGGTAAATATTAGTTATATTTCAAAAGAAAACTTAAAAAAATTTTGTTTTTTTTCAAAATATTAAGAACGTTTTACAGCATTTAAAATCTAGCAAATAATAGTAGAAACTAAATTTTCAAAAGAAAAATTGGAAAAAAAATTTCTGTTGAAATTTTAAAAACGGTACACAGCAACTAAAAATTGGTGAATATTAGTGAATACAAAAATTTGGAAAAAAAATATTGACAAAAATGTTTTCTTCCAAAATCTCACAACCGGTACAAAGCAAAGAAAAATCAGTAAATATTATTTAAAAAAGATTTTAAGAGAAAAAATTGAAAAAAATTTTCATCTTTTAATGTCTCAAAACCGGTACATAGCATCTCAAAACTGGTAATTGTAGGTGGCAGGAAAAATTATAAGAGAAAAATTTAAAAAAATTTTTTTCTTCTAAAGTATCAGAAAAGTTACACAGCATTTAAAAACTAGCAAATATTAGTGGAAGGCAAAATTAAAAGAGAAAAATTGAAAAAAAAAATTTTCTATTAAAATCTCAAAAAAGGCACATAGCCACTAAAAATTAGTAAATATTAGTAGAAAAAAAATGTTGAGAGAAAAAATTGAGAAAAAATATTTTTGTTTCAAATCTCAAAATCGGTACATAGCAACTCAAAACTGGTAAATATCATTAGCAAACAAAATTTTAAGAGAAAAATTTTGCAATTGTTTTATTTTTTCAAAATCTCAAAAACGGTACATAGCCACCGAAAATTAGTAAATATAAGTCGAAACAACAGTTTTAAGGGAAATAATTGAGAAAGATTTTTCTTCTAAGGTCTCGAAACCGGTACATAGCATCTCAAAACTGGTAAATATTAGCGGCAACCAAATTTTCGAGAAAAAAATTTTTAAAAAATTCTTTTTCCTTCAAAATCTTTAAAAGGTATGTAGCAACTAAAAACTGGTACATATAAGTGGCTACTAAAATTTCGAGAATGAAATTTGAAAATTTTTTTTTGTTTTAAAATTTTAAAAATAGTACACAGCAAATAAAAATTAGTAAATATTAGTGGAAGCCAAAATTTCAACACCAAAAAAATTAAAGACATTTTTCTCTTCCAAAATCTTGAAACCAGTACATAGCAACTCAAAACTCGGCAATATTGTGGCAACAAAAATTTCGAGAGTAGAAATTTTTTAAAAATTTGATCCTCGAAAATCTTAAAAACAGTACACAGCAACTTAAAACTGGTAAATATTAGTGGCAAAAAAAATTTCGAGAGAAAAATTTTGAAAATTTTTTTTCAAAATATGAATATTAGTGAAAACCTAAATTATAAAAGAAAAAATTTCAAAAAATGTTCATTTTTCCTTAATGACAGAACCGGTACATAGCAACTCAAAACTGACAAATGTTAGTGGCAACCAAAATTTCGAGACTAAAAATTGAAAAAAAATTGTTTTCCAAAACTAAAAAACGATAAATAGCAACTAAAAACTGGTAAATATTACTGGAAACCAAAATTTCGGGGAAAAAAATTGAAAAAGAATTTTTTCTTAAAAAATCCTAAAAACGATGCATAGCAATTAAAAACTGGTAAATATTAGTGGAAACCAAAATTTTGAGACAAAAATTCATAAAAATTTTTTTCCTCAGAAATCTCAAAAACGATACATAGCAACTTACAAACTGGTAAATATTAGTGGAAAACAAAATTTGCAGAGAAAACTTTTAAAATTTTGTTTTTTTCAAAACCTCAAAAATGGTACATAGCTACTAAAAACTAGTAAATATTAGAAGAAAACAAAATATCGAGAGAATCAATTGAAAAATTTTTTTTTTTATTTAAAATCTCAAAAGCGGTACATAGCAGCAAAAACTGGTAAATATTAGTGGCAACTAAAATTTTGAGAGAAGAAATTAAAAAAGACTTTTTTTATATTCCAAAACCTCAAAAACGATACATATCTACAAAAAACTGGTGAATAGAAGTGGCAACCAAAATTTCGAGAGAAAAAATTGAAAAAAATTCTTTTTTTTTCAAAAGCTCAAAAACGGTACATAGCAACTAAAGACAGGTGAATATAAGTGGCAGCCAAAATTTCAATAGAAAAAAATTTTAAAAAAATATTTCCTTACAAAATCTCAAAAACGGAACGTAGCAACTAAAAACTAGTGAACATAAGTGGCAACCAAAATATTGAAAGAAAAAATTGTCAAAATTTTTTTCTTAAAAAAACTCAAAAACGGTACGTAGCTACTTGAAACTGGTGAATATTAGTGGAATCCAAAATTTTGAGAGAGAAAATCAAAAAAAAATTTGCCTCCAAAATTTTAAAGACGATACGTAGCAAATAAAAACTGGTAAATATTAGTAGATACCAAAATTTTGAGAGAACAAACCAAAAAAGATTTTTTTCCTTCCAAAATCTCAAAAACGGTACCTAGCACCTAAAAACTAGTAAATATTAGTGGCAAACAACATTACGCGAGAAAAAATTGAAAAAATTGTTTTCCTCACAAAAGCTTAAAAACGGTACATAGCACCTTAAAATTAGTAAATATTAGTCGCAACACAAGTTTCTAGAGAAAAAATTAAAAATTTTTTTTCATCCAAAATGTCAAAAACGGTACACAGCAACTAAAAATTGATGAATATTAGTGGCGACCAACATTACAAGAAAAAAAATTTTTTAAACTATTTTCCTTCCAAAATCTTTAGAACGGTTGATAGCCACTTGAAATTAGTAAATATTAGAGGATACCAAAATTTCGAAAGAAAAAATTGAAAAAATTCTTTTCCTCACAAAATCTCAAAAACGGTACATAACAACTAAAAATTAGTAATATTAGTGGTAACCAACATTTCGAAAGAAAAAATTGAAAAAATTTTTTCCCTTCCAAAATCTCGAAAACGGTACCTAGCAACTAAAAACTGGTAAATATTAGTGTCAACCAACATTACGAGAGAAAAAATTGAAAAAAAATTGTTTTTCTTACAAAAGCTCAAAAACGGTACATAGAAACTTAAAATTAGTAAATATTAGTGGAAACCAACATTTGGAAAGAAAAAATTGAAAAAATTTGTTTTCTTTCAAAATCTCAAAAATGGTACCTAGTAACTAAAAACTGGTAAATATTAGTGGCAACACAAGTTTCGAGAGAAAAAATTAAAAAAAATTTTTTTCTTCTAAAATGTCAAAAACGGTACACAGCAACTAAAAATTGGTGAATATTAGTAGCGACCAACATTACGAGAGAAAAAATTTAAAAAATTATTTTCCTTCCAAAATCTTTCAAACGGTACATAGCAACTTAAAATAAGTAAATATTAGTGAAAACCTAAATTTCGAAAGAAAAAATTTTTAAAAAATTTTTCCTTCTAAAATTTAAAAAACGGTACCTAGTAAATAAAAACTGGTATATATTAGTAGCAACAAGAATTTCGAGAGGGAGAATTAAAAAAAAAATTTTCTCCAAAATATCAAAAACGGTACAAGGCAACTAAAAATGAGTAAATATTAATGGGATCCAACATTTCGAGAGTAACAATTAAGAAAAAAATTTTTTTTCAAAATCTGAAAAACGGTAACTAGCAACTAAAAATTAGTTAATATAAGTGAAAACCAACATTTCGAGAGAAAAATAGAAAACATTTTTTTCCTTCCAAAATCTTTAAAACGGTAATTATCAACTAAAAATTAGTAAATATTAGTGGAAACCAACATTTCGAGAGAAAAAATTGAAAAATTTTTTTTCTTCCAAAATCTCAAAAACGGTACCTAGCGACTAAAGACTAGTAAATATTAGCGGCAACAAAAATTTCGAGAGAATAAAGTAAAAAAAACTTTTTTTTTCCCAAATGTCAAAAACGGTACATAGCAACTAAAAATTAGTGAATATTAGTGAAAACCAACATTTCGAGAGAAGAAATTAAAAAAATTTGATTCTTACTAAATCTCAAAAACGGTACATAGCAACTCAAGATTAGTAAATATTAGTGGAAAACAACATTTCGAAAGGAAAAATTGAAAAAAAATCTTTTTTTCCAAAATATCAAAAACGGTACCTAGCAACTAAAAACTGATCAATATTAGTGTCATCAAAAATTTTAAAAGCAAAATTTGAAAAATATTTTTTTCTTCCAAAATGTCAAAAACGGTACATAGCTACTTAAATTTAGTAAATATTAGTGCCAGCCAACATTTCGTAAGAAAAAATTAAAAAAATTATTTTCCTCCCAAAATCTCAAAAACGGTACATAGCAACTAAAAATTAGTAACATTAAAGGTAACCAACATTTCGAAAGAAAAAATTGAAAAAATTTTTTCCCTTCCAAAATCTCGAATACGGTACCTAGCAACTAAAAACTGGTAAATATTAGTGTCAACCAACATTACGAGAGAAAAAAATTGAAAAAAAATTGTTTTTCTTACAAAAGCTCAAAAACGGTACATAGCAACTTAAAATTAGTAAATATTAGTGGAAACCAACATTTCGAGGGAAAAAATTAAAAAAATTTGATTCTTACGAAATCTCAAAAACAGTACATAGCAACGAAAGATTAGTAAATTTTAGTGGAAACCAACATTTCGAAAGGAAAAATTGAAAAAAAATCTTTTCGTCCAAAATATCAAAAACAGTACCTAGCAACTAAAAACTGGTAAATATTACTGGCATTAAAATTTTCAAAAGCAAAATTTGAAAAATATTTTTTTTTCAAAATGTCAAAAACGGTATATAGCAACTTAAATTTAGTAAATATTAGTGCAAGCCAACATTTCAAGAAAAAAAATGGAAAAAATTTTCTTCCTTCCAAAATCTCAAAAACGGTACCTAGCAACTAAAAATCAGTAAACATTAGTGGAAACCAACATTTCGTGAGAAAAAATTCAAAAAATTTTTTTCTTTCCAAAATCTCAAAAACGGCACACTGAAACTAAAGATTAGTAAATGTTAGTGGAAACCAACATTTCAAAAAGAAAAATTGAAAAAAATCTTCTCTTTCAAAATATAAAAATCGGTACGTAGCAACTAAAAACTGCTAAATATTAGTGGCAACAAAAATTTCAAAAGAAAAAATTGAAAAATATTTTTTTCTTTCAAAGTTCAAACACGGTATATAGTTACTAAAATTTAGAAAATATTATTTCAAACCAACATTTCAAGAAAAAAAAAATGAAAAAGATTTTCTTTCTTCCAAAATACTAAAAACGGAAACTAGCAACTAAAAACTGGTGAATATTAGTGGCAAAAAAAATTTCGAGAAAAAAAAAATTGAACCAAATTTTTTTTTTTAGAATGCCAAAACGGTACCTAGCAACTAAAAACTAGTAAATATTAGTGGCAACCAACATTACGCGAGAAAAAATTGAAAAAATTTTTTTCTCGCCAAAATTTTAAAAAGGGTACATAGAGACTAGAAATTAGTGAACTTTAGTTTAAACCAACATTTCGGGAGAAAAAATCGAAAAAAAATTTTTCCTCCCAAAATCTCAAAAACAGTACGTAGCAAATGAAAATTAAATAAATATTAGTGCGGAACAACATTTCAAGAAAAAAAAAGAAAAAGTTTTCTTTCTTAAAAAATCTTAAAAACGGTAACTAGCAACTAAAAACTGGTGAATATTAGTGTCAAAAAAAATTTCAAGAAAAAAAAATTGAAAAAATTTTTTTTTCAGGATGCTAAAACGGTACATAGCAACTAAAAATTAGTAAATATTAGTGGATAACAACATTTCGTAAAAAAAATTTAAAAAATTCTTTTCCTCCCAAAATCTCAAAAACGGCACATAGCAACTAAAAATTAGTAATATAAGTGGTAACCAGCATTTCAAGAGAAATAATTGAAAACATTTTTCTTCTTCCAAAATCTCAAAAACGGTACCTAGCAATAAAAAACTGGTAAATATTAGTGTCAACCAACATTACGAGAGAAAAAATTAAAAACAAATGGTTTTTCTTACAAAAGCTCAAAAACGGTACATAGCAATTAAGAATTAGTAAACATTAGTAAAACCAACATTTCAAGAAAAAAAATTTGAAAAATTTTTTTCTTTTAAAATATCAAAAACATTACATAGCAAATAAAAATTAGCAAAGATTAGTATAAAACAACATACGGAGAGAAAAAATTGAAAAAATTTTTTTCCTCTTAAAATCTCAAAAACGGTACCTAGCAACTAAATACTGGTAAATATAAGTGTCAACCTACATTACGATAAAAAATAATTGAAAAAGTTTTTTTCTTTCCAAAATCTCAAAAACGGTACATAGCAACTTAAAATTAGTTAATATTAGTGGAAACCAACATTTCCAGAGAAAAAATTGAAAAAATTTTTCTCCTTTTAAAATCTCAAAAACTGTACCTAGTAACTAAAAACTAGTAAATATTAGCGAAAACGAAAAATTCGAGAGGAGAAAGTGAAAAAAAAAATTTTTTCCAAAATGTCAAAAACGGTACGTAGAAACTAAAAATTATAAAATCTTAGTGGAAACCAACATCTCAAGATAAAAAATTCAACAAATTTTTTTCCTTTCAAAATCTCAAAAACGGTACATAGCAACCAAAATTAATAAATATTAGTGGAAACAAAAATGTTGAGAGAAAAAATTACAGAAATTGTTTTTTTTCAAAATCTCAAAAACAGTACATAGCAACTAATAATGAGTAAATATTAATGGAAACCAACATTTTGAGAGTAAAAATTCAAAAAAAAAATTCTTTTTTTTCAAAATCTCAAATACGGTAACTAGCAACTAAAAACTGGTAAAGATTAGTGGCGACAAAAATTTCGAGAGAAAAAATTGAAAAAATATTTTTGCTTTCAAAATCTCAAAAACTGTACATAGCAACTAAAAATTAAATATTTGTGGAAAGCAACATTTCGAGAGAAAAAAATTGAAAGAATTTTTTTCTTAACAAAATCTCAAAAACGGTACATAGCAACTAAAAATGAGTAAATATTAATGGGAACCAACATTTCGAGCGAAGAAAACTAAAAAAAAAAAATTTTTTTTTCCAAAATCTGAAAAACGGTAACTAGCAACTAAAAATTAGTTAGTATAAGTGAAAACCAATATTTCAAGAAAAAAAATGGAAAAATTTTTTTGCTTTCAAAATCTTAAAATCGGTATTTATCAACTAAAATTTGGTAAATATTAGTGAAAAATAACATTTCGAGAGAAAAAATTGAAAAAATTTTTTTCCTTCCAAAATCTCAAAAACGGTACCTAGCGACTAAAAACAGGTGAATATTAGCGGCAACAAAAATTTCGAGAGAAAAAATGAAAAAAAAATTTTTGTTCCAAAATGTCAAAAAAGGTACATAGCAACTAAAAATTAGTGAATATTAGTGGAAACCAACATTTCGAAAGAAAAAATTAAAAAAATTTTTTATCCTTACAAAATCTCCAAAACGATTCCTAGCAACTAAAAATTAGTAAATATTAGTGGCAACCAACATTACGCGAGAAAAAATTGAAAAAATTTTTAAAACGGTACATAGCGACTAGAAATTAATAAACTTTTGTTTAAACCAACATTTCAAAAGGAAAAATCGAAAAAAATTTTTTCTTCTAAAATCTCAAAAACAGTACATAGCAAATAAAAATTAGTAAATATTAATGAAAACCAACATTTCGAGAGAAAAAATAGAAAAAATTTTTTTCTCTTCAAAATCTTAAAAACGGTGCATAGCAACTAAAAGTTAGTTAATATTAGTGGAAACCAACATTTCGAGAAAAGAAATTGAAAAAATTTGATTCTTACGAAATCTCCAAAACGGCGCATTGAAACTAAAGATTAGTAAATATTAGTGGAAACCAACATTTCAAAAAGAAAAATTGAAAAAAATCTTTTCTTTCAAAATATCAAAAACGGTACCTAGCAAATGAAAACTGGTAAATATTAGTGGCAACAAAAATTTCGAAAGAAAAAATTAAAAAATATTTTTTTCTTCCAAAGTGTCAAACACGGTACATAGCTACTAAAATTTAGTAAATATTAGTGCAAACCCAAATTTCTAGAAAAAAAATGGAAAAAATTTTCTTCCTTCCAAAATCTTCAAAACGGTATATATCAACTAAAAATTAGTAAATATTAGTGTCAACACAAGTTTCGAGAGAAAAAATTAAACCTTTTTTTTCACTTCCAAAATGTCAAAAACGGTACATATCAACTTAAAATTAGTAAATATTAGTGGAAACCAACATTTCGAGGGGAAAAATTGAAAAAAAAATTTTTCTTCCAAAATCTCAAAAACGGTACCTAGCAACTAAAAAGTGTTAAATATTAGTGGCAACACAAGTTTCGAGCGGAAAAATTTAACCTTTTTTTTTACTTCTAAAATGTCAAAAACGGTACACAGCAACTAAAAAATGGTGAATATTAGTGGCGACCAACATTACGAGAGAAAAAATTTTAAAAATTATTTTCCTTTCAAAATCTTTCAAACGGTACATTGCAACTTAGAATTAGTAAATATTAGTGAAAGCCTACATTTCGAAAAAAAAATTAAAAAAATTTTTTTCCTTTTAAAATTTAAAAAACGGTACCTAGCAAATAAAAACTGTTATATATTAGTAGCAACAAGAATTTCGAGAGGAAAAATTAAAAAAAATTTTTTTTCTAAAATGTCAAAAACGGTACATGGCAACTAAAAATGAGTAAATATTAATGATATCCAACATTTCGAAATTAACAAATTTAAAAAAAATTTTTTTTCAAAATCTGAAAAACGGTAACTAGCAACTAAAAATTAGTTAACATAAGTGAAAACCAACATTTCGAGAGAGAAAATAGACAAAATTTTTTTCCCTCTAAAACCTTAAAAACGGTATATATCAACTAAAAATTAGTAAATATTAGTGGAAACCAACATTTCGAGACAAAAAAGTAAAAACAAAATTTTTTCTCCAAAAATGCCAAAAACGGTACGTAGCAACTAAAAATTAGTGAATATTAGTGGAAACCAACATTTCGAGAGAAAAAATTGCAAAAAATGTTTTGCTTCCAAAATTTCCAAAACGGTTCCAAGCAACTAAAAATTAATAAATATTAGTGGAGACCAACATTCCGAAAGAAAGAATGGAAAACATTTTTTTCTTTCCAAAACCTCAAAAACGGTATCTAGCAACTACAAACTAGTAAATATTAGTGGCAACCAACATTACGCGAGAAAAAATTGAAAAAACTTTTTTTCTTCCAAAATTTTGAAAACTGTACAAAGCGACAAGAAATTAGTACACTTTAGTGGAAACCAACATTTCGAAAGGAAAAATAAAAAAAAAAATTTTTTCTTCCATAATCTAAAAAACAGTACATAGCAAATAAAAGCTAGTAAATATTGGTGGAAACCAACATCTCGAGAAAAAAATTTAAGAAATTTTACCTTCCAAAGTTTTAAAAACGGTTTCTAGTAACTAAAAATTAGTAAATATTAGTGGAAACCAACATTTCGTAAGAAAAAAGTGAAATAATTCTTTTCCTCCCAAAATCTCAAAAACGGTACATAGCAACTAAAAATTAGTAAACATTTGTAAAACCAATATTTCAAGAGAAAAAATTTGAAAAATTTTTGTCTTCCAAAATCTCAAAAACGGTACCTAGCAACTAAAAACTGGTAAATATTAGTGTCTAGCAACATTACGAGAGAAAAAAATCAAACAAATTTTTTTTCTTCCAAAATGTCAAAAATGATACACAGCAACTAAAAATTGCTGAATATTAGTGGCGACCAACATTACAAGAAAAAAAATTGAAAAATTTTTTTTTCTTTCAAAATCTCCAAAACGGTACCTAGCAACTAAAAACTGGTAAATATTAGTTGCAACCAACACTAATCGAGAAAAAATTGAAAACATTTTTTTCCTTCCAAAATTTTAAAAACGGTAACTAGCAACTAAAAATTAGTTAGTATAAGTGAAAACCAATATTTCAAGAAAAAAAATGGAAAAATTTTTTTGCTTTCAAAATCTTAAAATCGGTATTTATCAACTAAAATTTGGTAAATATTAGTGAAAAATAACATTTCGAAAAAAAAAATTGAAAAAATTCTTTTCCTTACAAAATCTTAAAAACGGTACATAACAACTAAAATTGAGTAAACATTAGTAAAACCAACATTTCAATAGAAAAAATTAAAAAAATTTTTTCCTTCATAAATCTCGAAAACGGTACCTAGCAACTAAAAACTGGTAAATATTAGTGGCAACAAAAATTTCGAGAGAAAAAATTCAAAAATTTTTTCACAAAAAATGTCAAAAACGGTACATAGCAACTAAAAATTAGCAAAGATTAGTGCAAAACAACATACCGAGGGAAAAAATTGAACAAATTTTTTTCCTCTTAGAATCTCAAAAACGGTACCTAGCAAGTAAAAACTGGTAAATATTAGTGTCAACCTACATTACGAGAGAAAAAATTGAAAAAAATTGTTTTCTTTCCAAAACCTCAAAAACAGTACATAGCAACCTAAAATTAGTAAATATTAGCGGAAACCTACATTTCGAGAGAAAAAATTCAAAAAATTTTTTTTCTTACAAAATCTCAGAAAAACGTACCTAGCAAATAAAAACTGGTATATATTAGTTGCAAAAAATTTTCAAGAGAGAAAATTAAAATTTTTTTTTTTCTAAAATGTTGAAAACGGTACATAGCAACTAGAAATTAGTAAATACTAGTGGAAACCAACATTTCGAGAGAAAAAATTGAAAAAATATTTTTACTCCCAAAATCTCAAAAACGGTACCCAGCAACTAAAAACTGGTAAATATTAGTGGCAACGAAATTTCGAGAGGAAAAAAAGAAAGCTTTTTTTTCCTTCTAAACTGTCAAAAACGGTACATAACAACTAAAAATTAGTGAATATTAGCGGAAAACAGAATTTCGAGAAAAAAAACTGAAAAGTTTTTTTTCTGTCCAAAATCTCAATAACAGTATCTAGCAACTAAAAACTGGTAAATATTAATGGCAACAAAAATTTCGAGAGGAAAATAAGGAAAAATTTTTTTTTCAAAATGTCAAAAACGGTACATAGCAATTGAAAATTAGTAAATATTAGTGGAGACAAACACTTCGAGAGGAAAAAATTGAAGAAATTTTTTTCCTTCCACAATCTCAAAAACGGTAAATATCAACTAAAAATTAGTATATATTAGTGTAAAGCAACATTTCGAGAAAAAAAATTTAAAACATTTTTTCCTTTCAAAATTTAAAAAACGGTACATAGCAACTAAAAATTAGTAAATATGAGTGAAAAACAACATTTCAAAAGAAGAAATTGAAAAAATTTCTTTCCTTTTAAAATCTCAAAAACGATGCATGGCATAAATATTAGTGGCAACAAAAATTTCGAGAGAAACAACTTAACAAATTTTTTTTTTACAGAATGTCGAAAACGGTACATAGCAACTAAAAATTTGTAAATATTAGTGGAAACCAACATTTCGAGAGAAAGAATTGGAAAAATTTTTTTTCTTGCAAAATTTTAAAAACGGTACCTAGCAACTAAAAAGTGGTAAATATTAGTGGCAACCAACATTACGAGAAAAAAAATTTTAAAAACTGTTTTTCTTTAAAATCTCAAAAACGGCACATAGAAACTTAAAATTAGTAAATATTAGTAGCAAACAACATTACGAGGTAAAAAATTGAAAAATTGTTTTCCTTCTAAAATCTCAACAACGGTACATACCAACTTAAAGTTAGTAAATATTAGTGTCAACAAAAATTTCGAGAAACAAAATTGAAAAAATTTTTCTTCTCCCAAAATATCAAAAACGGTACATAGCAACTTAAAATTAGTAAATATTGGTGAAAACTAACACTTCAAGAGAAAAAATTGAAAAAATGTTTTTCCTACCTAAATCTCAAAAAAGGTATCCAGCAACTAAAAACTGGTGAATATTAGTGGAGACGAAAATTTCGAGAGGGAAAATTGTAAAAATTTTCTTTCTTCCAGAATGTCAAAACTGGTACGTAACAACTAAAAATTAGTAAATGTTAGTGGAGACCAACATCTAGAGAGAAAAAATTTAAAAAAAAAATTATTTTCTAAAATGTCAAAAACGGTACACAGCAACTAAAAATTAGTAAATATTAGTGGAAACCAACATTTCGAAAGAATGAATTGCAAAAACTTTTTTCTTTCAAAATCTCAAAAACGGTTGCTAGCAAATAAAATCTGGTAAATATTAGTAGCAACAAAAATTACAAAAGAAAAAATTCAAAAATTTTGTTTTTCTTCCAAAATGTCAAAAAAGGTACATAGTAACTAAAAATTAGTAAATATTAGTGGAAAACAACATTTCGAGAGAAAAAATTTAAAAATTTATTTTTTTTCCAAAATCTCAAAAACGGTAACTGGCAACTAAAAACTGGTAAATATTAGTGGCAAACAAAATTTGGAGAGAAAAAACTGAGCAAAATTTTCTTTCTTACGAAATGTCAAAAACGGTACATAGCAACTAAAAATTTGTAAATATTAGTGGAAAAAAATATTTCGAGAGGAAAAATTGAAAAAGTTTTTTTTCCCTTGCAAAATCTCAAAAACAGTAACCAGTTACTAAAAACTGGTAAATATTAGTGGCAACAAAAATTTCAAAAAAAAAGTTTTTTCTCCTAAAATGTCAAAAACGGTACATAGCAAGTAAAAATTAGTAGATATTAGTAGAAACGAATATTTTGAAAGAAAAAACTAAATGAATTTTCCTACTTCAAAAATTTAAAAAACGTTACCTAGCAACTAAAAACTGGTAAATATTAGTGGCAACCAAAATTTCAAAAAAAAAATTGAAGAAAATTTTTTCCTTCCAAAATGTCAAAAACGGTACATTGCAACTAAAAATTAATAAATATTAGTTGAAAGCAACATTTCGAGGAAAAAAAATTGAAAAAATTTTTTTCCTCACAAAATCTTAAAAACAATATATAGCAACTTGAGATCAGTAAATATTAGTTAAAACCAACATTTCGAGAGAAAAAAAAATTTTTTTTTAATTTTTTTCCATCCATAATATGAAAAAAGGTACCTAGCGAAAAAATTAAAATTTTTTTTTTTTAAATGTCAAAAACGGTACATAGCTACTTAAGATCAGTAAATATTAGTTAAAACCAACATTTCGAGACAGAAAAAATAAAAACATTTTTTTTCTTCTAAAATCTCAAAAACGGTACCTAGCAACTAAAAACTGGTGAATATTAGTGGCAACCAAAATTTCTAAAGAAAACATTTAAGAAAATTTTTACTTTCCAAAATGTCAAAAACGGTACAT
>JAUELO010173151.1:0-16587 GCA_032357855.1 Amphibolips quercusostensackenii | reverse complement strand
TTCCATTTTTGGTTAAAAATTTATCGTTTTAGACTAAAAATCCAACTATTTAGTTGAAAATTCTTTCTTTTTTTTTGGTAGATAATTAATTTTTTTGATTGAAAATTCGCCTTTTTTAGTTGAAATATCAAATGTTATATTTTTTATTGAAAATCAATTTTTTAAAGCTGAAAATGCAACTCCTTAGTTAAAAAAGGAACTACTTTTTAGAAATTTATTTTTTTGGCTGAGGATTTATAATTTTAGTAGAAAATTCATCTCTGGTTGAAAATTGAATTTCTTTGTTAAAAAATTTCTCTCTTGGGTCAAAAATTGACTTTTTAACTGAAAATTTAACTATTTGGTGGAAAATGGAAAATTATTGCTTTTCAAATAAAAGTTCAACTATTTCATTTTTAATTAAAAAGTGGTCTTTTCTAGGTTCAAACATCAACTATTTGGTTAAAAATTAATTTTTGTCGTTGAAGATTCATAATTTTATTACAACATTCATCTCTTTGGTTGAAAATTGAACTTCTTTATCGAAACAATATTCTTTTGAGGTGAAAATTAATTTTTTAAATAGAAAATTGGACTTTTTTGTTGAAAAAATAACTTTTTAGTTGATTTTTCATACTTTTGGGTTGACAGTTTAACTGTTTTGTAGAAAATTCTTCTTTTCGTTTTGACAATTTCATAATTTCGTAGAAAATGCAACTACTTAGTCAAAAATTCGACTGATTTGTAAGAAATTTGCTTTTCTAAATTAAAAATTATTGTTTTTCAATGCAAATTGAAGTATTCCATTTTTTTTTTTAAATTGATCTTTTTAGACTAAAAATTCAACTATGTTGTTGAAAATTCGTATTTTTTGGTTAAATTCAATTGTATTTTCTTTAAATTAAAAATCTTTTTTTTAGTAGAAAATTCATCCCTCTGCTTGACAATTAAACTTTTTTATTGAAACTATCTTCTTCTGAGGTAAAAAATAATTTTACCAACTGAAAATTCAATTATTTTGTTGAAAATGAACTTTTTGGTTGAAATTTCATATTTTCGGGTTGAAAATTCAAAGATTTTGTACAAAATTAGTCTTTTTGCTTTGAAAATTCAACAATTTGTTTGAAAATGCAACTATTCAGTCGCAAATTCCATTTTTCTTTAAAAATTCGTATTTTTGTATAAAGTTCGACTGTTTTGTAAAAAAATCGCTTTTTTAAATTGAAAATTATTGTTTTTTAACCAAATAAAATTGACCTTCTTGGTTGAAAATTTGTTTTTTTTGTGGTTCGAAATGCAACTGCTTACTTGGAATATAATCTGTTTTGGTTGAATTTAATTATTTTGTTGAAAATTCGTATTTATTGGTCAAGATCAATCGTGTTTTATTTAAAATTAATTCTTTTTTGGTTTAAATATTAACTATTACATTTTTTATTGAAAATTCCTCATTTTAGGTCGAAAATTGAACTCCTTGTTTGAAAGTTGAACTACTTTCTCAAAAATCAATATTTTTTTTGGTTGAAGATTCATAATTTTAGTATAAAATTCATCTCTGGTTGAAAATTGAATTTCTTTGTTTAAAAATTTCTCTCTTGGGTCAAAAATTAACTTTTTTTTAACTGGAAATTTAATTATTTCGTTGAAAATGAACTTTTTTGTTGAAATGTCATATTTTTGGGTTGAAACTTCAACTGTTCTGTACAAAATCAGTCTTTTTGCCTTGATAATTGAACAATTTTGTAGAAAATGCAACTATATAGACGAAAATTTAATTTTTGTTTAAAAGATCGTATTTTTTAAATTGAAAATTCGACTGTTTTGTAGAAACATTCGCGTTTCTAAATCGAAAATAATTGTTTTTTAAATGAAAATTTAACCATTCCATTTTTGGTTTAAAAGTGATATCTTCTAAATTGAAAATTCAACTATTTGGTTAAAAAAGCTTTTTTTCAACAAAATAAAATAAATCTTCTTGACTGAAAATTCAACTATTTGGTTAAAAATGTATGCATTGTGTTGAAAATTCGTCTTTTTTGATTTAATTTAATTGTGTTTTATTTAAATTAAAAACCTTTTTTTGATTGAAATGTCAACTATTATATTTTTTATTGAAAACTCTTATTTTTAGTTTGATAATTCAACGCCTTGATTGAAAGTTGAATCATTTTTTTTTTAAATTTAATTCTTTCGTTGAAGATTTATAATTTTAGTAAAAAATTCATCCATTTGGTTGAAAATTAAACTTTTTTGTTAAAACTATCTTCTGTTCAGGCAAAAAATAATATTTTCAACTGAAAATTAAACTATTTGGTTGAAATCTCATGTCTTTGGGTTGAAAATTCAACAATTTCGTAGAAATACAACTATTTAGTCAAAAAGTCGACTTTTTTGCAAAAAATTCGCTTTTCTAAATTGAAAATTATTGGTTTTCAATGCAAGTTTAACTTCTCCATTTTCGTTTGAAAAGTTGTCTTTTTTAAACTAAAAATTCAACTATTTTGTTAAAAATTTATCTTTTTTTTGGTTCAATTCAATTATGCTTTATTTCAAAGAAAAATATTTGTTAGTTAAAAAATGTATTTTTTATTGAAAATTAATTTTTATAAATTGAAAATTCAACTCCTTCGTTAGAAGTGGAAATGCTTTCTTAAAAATTTATTCTTTTGGTTATAGATTTATAATTTTAATCGATTTGTATAAAATATTTTAAAATATATTAACATATATTAATAATTTAGTAAGAAATGCAACTATTTAGTCAAAAATCGAATTTTTTAAATGAAATTTCCTATTTTCGTGATGAAAATTAGACTGCTTCGACTGAGGATCCAATTAATTTGTTGAAAAATCGTCTTTTTTGGTTAAATTCAACTATTCTTTATTTAAGATTGGAATCTTTTTTGGTTAAAATATCAACTATTATATTTTTCATTAAAAATACATCTTTTTAGTTTGAAAATGGAACTCCTTGGTTGAAAGTTAAATTACTTTCTAAAAATTCATTCTTTTGGTTGAAGATTCATAATTTCAGTAGAAAATTCATGTCTTTAGCTTAAAAATTAAACTTCTTTCTTGAGACTTTCTTTATGGGATAAAAATTAATTATTTAAACTGAAAATTTAACTCTTTTCTTGAGAATGAACTTTTTGGTTGAAATTTCATATTTTTTGGTAAAGATTAAACTGTTTTGTATAAGAAATTCGTCTTTTTTTCTTGAAAATTCAACAATTTTGAAGAAAATTTAACTTTTTTATTTAAAATTAATTCTTTCAAATGAAAATTTAACGATACCACTTTAAGTTAAAAATAGATTTTCTAAGTTTAGAAATTCAACTATTTGGTTAAATATTTATGTAGTTTGTCGAAAATTAGTATTTTTTTATAAAAAATTAATTTTCTTGGTTAAACAGTCAACTATTTGGTTAAAAATGTATGTATTTTGTTGAAAACTTCTTGTTTGGGTTAAAACCTACTTTTTAAAATATAAAATTTAATAATTTGATTAAAAATTAATTCTTTTGTTAAAACTTCATATTTTCGGGTTGAACATTTAACAGTTTGGCAGAAACTTCAACTGTTTTAAAGAGGATTCGATTTATTAATTGAAAATTAATTTTTTTTTAATAAAAATTCCAGCATTCTATTTTTGGTTGAAAATTAATCTTTTTAGTTTTAAAGTTCATCTATTTGGTTGAAAATTTATGTAATTTATTTAAAATTCGTCTTTTTTTGTAGAAAATTAATCTTCTTGGTTGAAAATCCAACTAATTGGATGCAATTTTTTCTCTTTTCGATTAAACTATTTTTGAATTAAAATGAAAATCTTTCCTTGGTAAAAATATTAACTATGACGGGGTAAATCGTTTAAAATTTCAGGGGAAAAAAACTAAAACTAAGGTCTGAAATTAAAGGGGCTCAAATTTATTAAGCAAATTAAAAGGCCGTAAGTACTTTAGGCACCTGATAAATAAAATTCCAAATTTGGTTTCTTTTCTGGATCCGCCCTTGAAGTGATTTAATTGGAAGCAAAAAAGCGAAGAATTAAAGTTAAGCAGACAAAAAAGCTTGAAAAGAATGTACCTTAAAGCATTTTTAGTATCGTGAATTGAGGATATTATAATGAGCTAATTAAATAAGTGCAGTTTACATAAAAAGAAAATCGTTTAACAGACACATTTACACAAAATAGTATATACATTCTTACTATCGACTTTCTTTTCGCTCAGAGATTGAAGCACAAGTGCAGTTTGTATCAGAAAAAGTCAATAAATAAATAAATAGATTATCATATCGATAACAATTAACAGTCAACAGTGATAATAGTCTAACGATTAATATTTTCCTAAATTAACTGGCCACTGCTTTGATAATTTAACGCGACACTCAGAGTATCGCTAGATTTTTTTGGCATTTTTGTTATATATACATGAACATGTCTTGCAACAGTGATAAATATTTCAACTTTTCATCCGCTGGAAATGGTTACAGTTGTTTTAAGTCATGTTGAATTGATATAGACTCTCTGAAAAAGACAATTCGAGGTACAGAAGACCAAAGAAATAAAGCGGAGGTGACAAGATGTAGGGAAATTGTACAGGGTGTCCGCAAACATTCATTTTCAAAATTACCGAATTTTTCCCGGACTAATTTTTCATTTTCCTTGGAAATTAGTACTTGAAGGCCAATATTCTAATATCGTAAAATTTTTAATGTGGATTTTTTTATAAATGAAATAAAACTATTTTTTAATTTATTATTTTCAGAGCTGCCACAGAGTAATTTACTTTTGAAAATTGAAAAATTGACCAACTTAAACCGAAAAGGTTTACAAAAGTGACTAAATTCTAACCCTAAAAGTGACTAAAAATTGCTAATGATTTGCTATTTCATGAAATTTATACAAATTCAAGGTGAATTTTAAAGAAATTCAAGTGAATTAAAAACAATTCAAATATATGAAGAAATTCATAGAATTTGATCGAATTCCTAAGAACTCAAGGCGAGTTTAAAAGATTTTACGATGAATTAAACAAAAAATAAATCCATTAAATTGAGTAGAATTGCGTGAATTTAAAAGAATTCTACTGAATTAAAAAAGTTCATTAGAATTCTAGAAAATTTAAAGAAGTCAGGATAAATTGATACGAATTCGGGGTGAATTTGAAATGAATTTACGTAATTTGCAAAAAATACTTTCAAATTCTCACTCCTTGCAAATGAATTATTTCAAATCCATTATAATATTATAAAATCCCGTTAAATTCTATGAAATCCGATATTTCCTGAAATCCTACAAAATTTATTAAAATACCTTAAGAGCTTTCAAAATCCTTTAAATCCTCGAAAATCTTTTACAATGCCTTAAAATATTTTTAAATATATTAAAAGTTTTCAAATCCCTTAAAACAATAAAAATATTTTGGAAATGCCTTGAAAATTTTTTTAATTTCTGGAAAATGCCTTGGAATCTTTTTAAATATCCTAGAATATTTCAAATCCTTTGAAATCCCTTCATATTAATAAAATCAATAAAAGTTCCTTGGAATCTTTTAGAATCGCTAAAAAATTATAAAAGATCTTGAAAGTGCTTAGAATAATTTAAAATTCCCTCAAAGAAAATCCTTTAAAATCAGTGAAAAAAAATGAAAGCTCTTGAAAATGCTTGGAATAATTTGAAATGCCTTGAAATATTCCAAATCATGTGAAATCCCTTTAAATCATTGAAATCAATAAAAAATTCCTTGTAAGCTTTTCAAATTCCCTAAAACATTACAAATCCTTTTAAATCTTTAAAAATCACTAACAAATTTTAAAAGCTCTTGAAAATATCTTGGAATCTTTTAAAATACCCTAACATATTTCAGATTTTTTGAACATTCCATTAAATTACTGAAATAACTCGAAAATTCTTTTGAATTTAGAAAAATACCCAAAAATCTTAAAAATCCTTCGATTAGACTACTCAATTACTACCCATTTCAGACTACCCAAGATATTTCGTATACTTTAAAATTTTTTGAAATTCCTTGACATTTTTTAAAACTCTAAAAAATTCTTTGGGATTTTAAAGGATTTTAAAGTATACGCAATATATTGGGCAGTTTTAATAGATTTTAATAATTTAAAGTTATTTCAAAAGATTTTAAATATGTTAGGGTATTTTAAAATATATATTTAAAAGATTTATACATTTAATTGATAAGATTATAATTTTAAATTATTTATTATTATCATATAAAATATAATGGTTAATATTGCAACCAAAAAAAAATTTTTATTTTAAATACATAATTATTATTAATGAATTATTATTATTAATAAATCAATTATTAATTTATAAATTGATTAATAAGATTTTTAATTTATAGATTTTAAAAGATTAAAAAAAAATTTGTTTGGTGATTTAAAAAGATTAAAAAAATCTAAATCTTTCAAATTTAAATTTTAAATTAAATTCTTCAAATAAAAACTTTAAAATTTGTTTAGTGATTTAAAGAGATTTTAGGTTTGCGATATTTTAGGGAATTTTAAAAGATTCTATGGAATTTTTAATTTATTTCATCAATTTAATAGGATTTCAAATCATTCCAAGCATTTTCAAGAGCTTTAAAAATTTTTTCATCGATTACAAAGACTTTGAAATATTTTAGGGTATTTAAAATTATTTCAAGGTATTTTCCAGAGAATACGAAAATGTTAAGAGATTTCCAAGGAAGATTCCAAGGAATTTTCAAGTGTTTTGAATAATTAGAAGAGATATCAAAGAATTTGAGAGATTTTACGGTATTTTTAAAAATTCAAGAAATTTAAAAAATTTTAGAGTATAAGAAATATTTTGGGTAGTTTTAATAGATTTCAATAATTTAAAGATTGTCCAAAGAATTTAAAAGATTTTAGGGTATTTTTCAAATTCCAAACGAATTTTCAAGTGATTTAATTAATTTAATGGGATTTCAAAAATGTAAGGGTATTGTAAAAGATTCTAAAATATTTTTAAGATCTTTTAAAATTGTTTTCTGATTCTAAAAATTCTTTGAAATCTCTTCAAATTATTAAAATCAATGAAAAATTCCTTGGAATCTTAGCCAATTCCCTGAATATTTTAAATACTTTAAAATCTTTTGTAATCACTAATATCTTTTAAATCCTTTGAAATTCCATGCAGTCACTGAAAGCACTTTAAAATTCCATTTAATTTTAAAAAATATTCTAAAATATTTAAAATTTTTTGAAATCACTAAAAACTATTCCATGACATTTTTTAAACCTCTGAAAAATTCCTTGGAACGTTTCAAAATATTCTAAAATATAATTTTTTTTTGAAATTTCTTTGAATTATTAAAACCACTTGAAAATTCCTTGAAAGCTTCTAAAATATTTAAAATCCTTTAAAATCTTTGGCAATTCTTGAATATGCCTTGAAATATTTTTAAATGCCCTAGGAATTGAAGATGAGTTTAAAATAATTTAGGATAAACGAAATTTTTTTTCAATCGATTGAATTGAGTAAAATTGATTGAATTTTAAAGAATTCAAGTAAATTAAAAAGAATCAAGAAAATGTTGAACAAATCAATTAAATTTAAAAGAATGCAGTATGAATTAATAAAAATTCAGGGTGAATTTAAAATGAATTGCAAAAAATATTGGAAAATGTTTGAAATTCCATGGAATATTTTTTTAATTTTCGAAAATATTTCTAACCTTTTAAAATTCCTTGGCATTTTGCAAAGCTCTTAAAAATTCCTTGGAATTTAAAAAAATGCCATATTATCTTTGAAATTCTTAGGAATCTCTTCAAATGATACACATCTATTAAAGATTTCTTAAAATCTTTTAAAATACCCTAAAATATTTTTAATATTTTGAAATCTCTTAAAACTTATAAAAGATTTTTAAAATTTCTTGAAATTAAAAAAAACCATAAAACCTTTAAAAGCTTAAGATATTTCAAATAATTTAGAATCCTTTGAAATCCCTTGAAACTTTTGAAAGATGTTTAGAATTCCTTGGAATTTAAAAAAAAATACCATCAACTCTTTAAAATTCTTAGAAATCCGTTCAAATGATCGACATCTATTGAAAATTCCTTGGAATCTTTTGAAATATCCTAAAATATTTCAAATCCTTTGAAACACCATGAAATTATTGAATTTAATTGAAAATTCCTAGGAATCTTTTAAAATACCCTAAAATATTTTCAGTCCTTCAAAACACCATAAAATTATTGAATTTATTTCAAAATTCTTTGGAATTTTTTTAAATCCTCTAAAATATTTTAAATCCTTTAAAATCTTTAGAAAGCCGTTGCTATTTTTTAAAGATTTTGAAAATTCCTTGGAATTTTTAACGATACCCTTAAATATTATAAATCTTAAAAAAATTTTCGAATCTTTTTTAAAGACCCATGACATTTCTTGGAATCTTTAAATACCCTTAAATATTTCAGATTTTTTGGAATCCCATAAAATTACTGAATTTAATTGAAAATTCTTTAAAATTTTTTAAAACACCCTAAGGCATTTCAAATCTTCTGAAATTTCATAAAATTACAGAATTAATTTGAAAATACCTTAGAATCTTCTAAAATACTTTAGAATATTCTAAATTCTTTGAAATCTTTCGAAAGATTTTTGAAAGGTCTTGAAAATGCCTTCCAAAATTACAAAAAAAAAACCCACAATAATTAAAATCCTTTGAGGCCCCATAAAATTACTGAATCTAGTTGAAAATTCCTTGGATTTTTTTACAATACTCTAAAATATTACAAATTTTTAAAAATCTTTGAAAGGCGTAAAATATTTTAAATATTTTGATCCTTTGGAATCACTTCAAATTATTGCAATATATTAAAAATTCTTTAAGATATTACTGATCGTTTAAAATCTTTTGAAATGCCTATGCAATTTTCAAAGCTCTAAAATTTCTTGAAAGTTTTAAAAATATTCTAAAATACTTAAAATCATTTGGAATCACTTCAGATTTATTGAAATCTATCAAAAATTCCTTGGAATATTTTTTTAAATCCCCTACAATAATTCCAATTCCTTGAAATCTTTAGAAATCCCTTAAAATTTTTTGGAAGCTCTTGCAAATTTCTTCAAATTAGTTCAGTTTATTTAAAATTCCTGGAATCTTTTAAAATACCGCAAAATATTTAAAATCATTTGGAATCACCTTGAATATTGAAATAAATTAAAAATACCTTAAGATATTTCATATCCATTAAAATCTTTTAAAATCCCTTGAAACTTTTTAAGGCTCTTTAAAATGTCTTGGAAGTTTTAAAAATACTTTCAAAATATTTAAAAATAAGTAATCGTAGATTAATTTATAGGAAGAAAAGCAACTAAAGTGATTATTTCTTTTCAAAAAGTGACTACAGTGAATTTATCTTTAAAAAGCGACTCAAAAGTGATTTTAAAAAAAGTTACTATGTGGCAGCTCTGATTATTTTTGACAGTTACTTCTAGTTACTAGTACTTCTCATAGGAATTCCTTGACGGGTGCAGTTTTTTCCAAAATCCCTTAATTTTTTTTTTGATTAACAGAATTCCCTGGCCTGCGGCCACCCTGATGTAGAGAATGCTCATGATTATTTCATGAAACGAATATAAACATTTTAAAAATTACTCTTCCCAGAACCTTTTTGTTAGATAAGTTTGCTGAAAATCCCAAATTCCCAAGTAGGCCTGTAAAATATACCTTTAGGTGCAAATTGCGACAAGTATAAAGCAGTTAGGAAGCATTGGTCATGGCGATAAAAAGCAAAAATTCAGTAATGCAGCGAAGCAAAAAGAAATAAAGAAAATGTGACGGTGATATAAGATGCATTTTATAGAAAAATCAGTAAATTTGCAAGGTGATTTTTACGCATTGATAGAAGGATTCTTGCAAACATTTTTTTTTTTTATTGAAAAGTTTGCGAATTTACTTACTTTTCTGGAAGGGTACGAGGCAGGGCAGCGTCTCCAGGCCATTCGTAGAATTTGGGCAGAGGGCTGTCATAGTTTGCATTGTACATTTTACTTACGATGAATTGCCTTTTGTCTTTTGGTTCTGGGTACTCACTAGCCAAACCATCTGCAAGATAATTGTTTCACAAATGTAGAATTTTTGAATAAATAAATAATTACTATAATTAACTATTTGTAAAATCTGGGAGAGTGAGCAACCCCTCTTAATCCGCTGACTGTGCGGCTTCTCCTACTCCGCACGGAAATCGAGTAGAGGAGGAGTTTCGTCGCCGATTCTCCCACTCCTCACTAATGGACCAATCAGGAAGGAGTTGTCTGGGGATTGGCGCGTTACTCCCACAAGCTACCTGACTGTTAGGGAAATTTGGGTGCCTGCGATATAGTTAAAATTTATTTTATTTTTTGTTAAAGATGCAACTTTTTCGCTGAAAATTAAATTATTTT
Organism: Amphibolips quercusostensackenii; assembly: GCA_032357855.1. Classification (NCBI taxonomy): domain Eukaryota; kingdom Metazoa; phylum Arthropoda; class Insecta; order Hymenoptera; family Cynipidae; genus Amphibolips; species Amphibolips quercusostensackenii. The sequence continues at coordinate 6,185 of JAUELO010173151.1, read as the reverse complement.
AGTTGAGGACTCAAGTATTCTTTTCAAAATTCGTCGTTGTTAAATATTTGGGTTAAATATTTTAGAGTGACAAAGTTGGCTTGCCAAAAAAGTTCCAGCATTTTGATTCGTTTATCAGGAGAAAGATTCACCAAATAAGAATCCAATAAGGGTTAAAGATTTATGATTTTAGTTAAAAACTAGGCTTTTTTCGTTCAAAATTAATTTTTTTAACAGCAAATTGAATTATTTTGTTTACAATTCAACTTATGGGTTGTAAATTTACTTTTTGGTTGATAATTCATATTCTCAGGAGGAAAATTAAACTGTTTTATAGAAAATTTCTTTTCATTTGTCAAAAATTAATTATACTCAATAAGATTTGGACTAACATCACATTTAATGTTCAAACTGTTTAGTGGAAATTTTATGTAACTTATTAAAAATTACTGTTTTTGGTAGAAAATTCAATTATTTGGTTAAAAATGTATTTTGCTGAAAATTCGTTTTTGCTGGTTGAATCCAATTGCTTTTATTTGTAATCAAACATTCATTTTTTCAAACATCAACAATTACATTTTTTGTTGAAAATTTAACTTCTTGATCGAAAGTTTAACTACTTTTTAAAAATTAATTTTTTTGTTAACAATTACATTTTTTGTTGAAAATTTAACTTCTTGATTGAAAGTTTAACTACTTTTTTAAAAATTAATTTTTTTGTTGAAGATTCATAATTTTAGTTGCAAATTCGTTTTTTGTTTGTATTAAAAATTGATTCTCCTCAAGAAAATTTGTAGTATTATCACATCCATTGTTCTAGTTTTTTAGAGAAAAATTTATGCAATTTTTTTAATATTCGTATTTTTTGGGAGAAAATTAATCTTCTTGGTGAAAAACTCAACTGCTTGGTCAAAAACGTATGTATTTTATTAAAAATTCATTTTTTCTGGAAGATCATTAATCTTCTTGGATGAAAATTCAACATTTTAGATAACATTTTTTTTTATTGTCTGAAAAATTTTTCTCGGTTGAACATTTGACTTTTTCATTTGAAATTCATCTCTTATAATAGAAATTTAATCTTTTTTTGTTAAAAATGCAAATGATTGTAAGTTCGTCTTTTTTGGTCCAATTCGACTGTTTTTTTTTTAATTTCTAGGTTAAAAAATCAACTCTATGATAGAAAACTCAAAAAATTTAAATTAAAAAAAAAGATGTACAAAAATATTTTTCGAGGAAAAGCAAAGAAATAGTGGCATCAGCGGAAAATTTTCAGAAAATAGTGTCTTCAGTGAATTAAGAAAAAGGATATAATTCAAGGAATTCCAAGAATTGAAAAAATTTAAAAAATAAAAGGAATTCCAAAAATTTAAAAGATTTTACGAATTCAAAGAATTTCAAAAATTCAAAGAATTTCAAAAATTCAAAGAATTAAAAAAATTCAAGGAATTTCACAAATTCAGGAAAATTACAAAATTTAGAGTATTTCAAAAATTCAAGACATTTGACAAACATAAGAAATTTCAAAAATTTAATTTTTTCTGAAATTCAGCAAATTTCAAAATTTAAATAAAAAACAATCAAGAAAATCTAAAAATTCAAGGAATTTAAAAATTAAAAGGATTTTACAAATTCAAGGAATTTCACGAATTCCGGGAAATTCACATATTTGAAGAATTTCACAAATTAAAGGAATTTCACAAATTCCAGAGATTGACACAAATTTCAAGAATTTGAAAAATTAAAATTGTTTTAAAAGTAAGAAAATTTTAAAAACTGAATTAAAAAATTTAAGAAATTAAAAAAATTCAAGGAATACCAAAAATTTAATGTTTTTTTTCACATTCAAAGAATTCAAAAAATTCAAGAAATTTCGTAAAATTAAGGAATATAACAAATTCAAGGAATTCTATCAATTCAAGTAATTAAAAAAAATTAAAGGAATTTCACAAATTAACGGAATTTTACAAATTTGGAAAATTTCACAAATTTATGGAATTTCAAAAATTAAAGGAATTTAGAAAATGTAAGGAATTTCTATAATTCAAGAAATTCGAAAAATTAAAGGGATTTCACGAATTCGAAAAATTTCACAAATTCAGGGAAATTCACAATTTTAGGGAATTTAAAAAATTTAAGGAAGTTCAAAAATTCAAGAGATTGAAAGAAATTTCAGGAATTAATATTTTTTTTTTCAAAATTCAGCAAATTCCAAAAATTGAATAAAAGCAAATCAAGAAATTCCAAAAATTTAAGGTTTTTCACACATTCAAAGAATAAGAAAAATTCAAGGAACTTGGCAAATTCAAGCAATATCACAAATGTAAAGAATTTCTTAAATTCAAGAAATTTTATCAATTCAAGTAATTTCACAAATTGAAGAAATTTTACAAATTCAAGGAACTTTACTAATTCAAGTTATTTAACAAATTTGAGGCATTTTACATATTCACGGAATTGAAAAAAATTAAATGAATTTAACAAATTCAAGGAATTTAAAAAATTCAAGAGATTGAGACACTTCAGGAATTTTAAAAATTAAATTTTTTTTTAAATTCAGCAAATTTCCGAAATGAAATTTATAAAATCAAGAAATTCCAAAAATGTAAGGTTTTTCCCATATTCAAAGAATTAAAAATATTATAGAAATTTCACAAATTCAAGGAATTTGGCAAATTCAAGGAATTTGGCAAATTCAAGGAATTTGGCAAATTCAAGGAATTTGGCAAATTCAAGGAATTTAGCAAATTCAAGGAATTTGGCATATTACAGAAATATTACAAATTCAAGGAATTCGTCAAATCCAAGAAATATCACAAATTTAAGGAGTTTCATAAATTCAAGTAATTTTACAAATTAAAGGAATTACACAAAATCAAGGAATTTCAAAAATTTAAGAGAATGAGACAAATCTAAGGAATTTTAAAAATTACAATTTTTTCCAAAAATCAGCAAATTTCAAAAATTTAATGAAAAAAATCAAGGAATTCAAAAAATTCCAAAAACTTAAGGTATTTTACACATTCAAAGAATTAAAAAAATTTAAGGAATTTTAAAAATTCAAAGAATTTTATTAATTCAAGTAATTTCAAAAATTCAAGAGATTGAGACATATTTCGAAAAATAAATATTTTCCAAAATTAAGCAAATTAAACAAAATTAAATAAGAAAAATTAAGGAATTCCAATAATTCAAGGAATTCTAAAAATTAAAGGGATTTTACGATTTTAACCAATTTCACAAATTCAGAGAAACTCAAAAATTCCCAAATTCAAGGAATTTCACGAATTTAAGGAATTTCACAAATTCAAGGAATTCCACAAATTCCAGGAATTTTACAAATTCAAGGAATCACACAAAATCAAGGAATTTCGAAAATTTAAGAGAATGAGACAAATCTAAGGAATTTTGAAAATTACAATTTTTTTCAAAAATCAGCAAATTTCAAATATTGTTTTAAAAAAAAAATCAAAAAATTCCGAAAATTCTAAGGAATTCCAAAAATTAAAGGGATTTTACGAACTCAAAAAATGTCAACAAATTCAGGGAAATTCACAAATTTTGGGGAATTCCACAAATTGAGGGAATTTTACAAATTCAAGGAATTTCACAAATTCAAGGAATTTCACAAATTCAAGGAATTCCACAAATTCAAGGAATTTCACAAATTTAAGGAATTCCAAAATTCAAGGAATTTTACAAATTCAAGGAATTTTACAAATTCAAGGAATTTTACAAATTCAAGGAATTTTACAAATTCAAGGAATTTTAAAAATTCAAGAGATTTGACAAATTTATGGAGTTTAAAGATTTTGAATGTTTAGCAAATTTGTAAAATTGAACAAATTCAAAAAATTCAATTATTTGGTTAAAAATGTACGTATTTTATTGAAAATTGATCATTTCTGGTAGAAAATTAATCTTCTTGGTTTAAAATTTAAATATTTAGTAAATCGTGTATGTATTTTGTGGAGGATTGATCTTTGTTGGTAGAAAATTAATCTTCTTCGATGAAAATTCAACTCTTTTGTTGAAAGCGCATCTGTTTGTCTTGAAAATTTAACATTTTGTAAAATTTTTTTTTTCTCTATTGACTGACATTAAAATTTGTCTTTTTGTTTGAAAATTCATCTCTTTTGGTAGAAACTTAATTTTTTTGGTTAAGAATGCAAGTGTTTGATTAGAAAATCGTCCTTTTTGGTCCAATTCAACTGTTTTTTATATAAGATGAAAATTTTTTCTCAATGAAGAGATTAACTTTTTGATAGAAAATTCAAAAAATGAAAATTTGAAAAATAAAGACATAAATATTTTCCTGTTAAAAGTGAATAAATAGCGCCAAGAGAAATTTTTTTTTAGAAAATATTGTGTCTAGTGTAATTTTTTTCGAAATAGTAGCAAAATAGTGTCATCGCTCAAAAAAAGTGTCACAAGCCTCGCAGTCCCTATGGGATAAAATACATTCCGTGAACTTAGAATGAATTTAAAGGGATTTAAGGTAAACGAGATGATTTAATAAAATTCATAAAAATTGACGGTGAATTTAAAAAAATGCAAATCAATTCATAGAAATTTTAAAATATAAAAAACCTTCATGGAATTCAGTAAGTTTGAAGAATTCAAGTAAATTAAAAAATTCAAGAGAATTCTAAAGTATTTAAAAGAATTCAGGGTGAATTAAAAAAAAACTTCAAATCTTTGAAACCTTACTAATTTCTAACCAAGTAAGTGACTTATGACTACAAAACAATCCAAGCTGAATTCAAAAGAACTCAAATCAATTAGAAAAAATCTAATAAATTTCATTGATTACAATAAAATTTAAGTGAAATTAAAGAAATTTCAGGGAAATGAGAAGAAATAGATGAAATTCGTAAAGAAAAACTGAATTAAAAAAAAAGACAATCAAGTGAATACAAAACAATTAAAAAATATGAAAAAATTCATTGAATAAGTTTCAAATGAGATTAGAAAAATTGAAGAAAATTTAAAAAAATTTCATAAAATGCCTAAGAATTTAAGGTGAATTTTAAAGACTTCAAGGTAAGTTAAACAAAAACTTTTTAAAAATCCTTTGAATTGAGTAGAATTTAGAAAAATATAAAAGAATTTAAAAGAATTCAGGATTTATTGATAAGAATTCAGGGTGAATTCCAAATGTATTGTCAAAAATATTTAAAAATCTCTGGAAATCTTGGAAACCCTATAAATTCCCTCACTTTTTGTGAAAAAATTCTTTGAAATCCATTGAAATATTGTAATATTCTGTGAAGTTATATGAATCTTGATATTGCCAGAAATCCTGAAAAAATGATTAAAATACATTAAAGGTCCTGTAAACTTCTTCCATATTTGTCTTCATCTTTCTAGGTTGAAAATTTAACTTCTGTGTTGAAAGTAGAACTACTTTCTTAAAAGTTAGTTTTTCTGGTGAAAGATTTATAATTGAGTTGAAAACTCGTTCTCTTTTTGGTTAAAAGATAACTGGTTTAACTGCAAATTAAACTATTTTGTTTAAAATTCAACTTATTGGTAGTAAATTAACTTTTTTGTTGCTAATACATATTCTCGGGTTGAAAATTAAACTGTTTTAAAGAATTACAATTATTCTGACTTGGAACAGGAAATTTTAGAAAATTGTTTAGTTGCAACATCGAATTTTCGTAAAAAAAATACAATTTTGAGTTTGGGACACGAAATTTTCTTGAAGAATTACAATTTTAAATTGGATCAAGGAATCTTTGTAAAAAATTATAATTTTGAGTTTGGGGCAGAAAATTCCCCTAATAAAATACAATTTTGACAATAAGGACAGGCGATTTTTGCAAAAAATTATAAATTTGATTTTGGGACAGAACATTTTTTAACAGAGTTATAATTCTGAGGTAAGGCTGGGAATTGCCGTAAAGAATTATCACTTGGAACAGGGAATTTTTGGTATGGAATGGGGATTTCGGATAGGTGGGAAAATGCAAGTACAGTAGAGTTCCGTTTATTTGAAGTTCCTAAAAACGAACCGGACCGTTTATTTGAAGAGTGGAGAGGTCCCCACCTCTACCGCAATTACGCAGTTGATATTTAGCAAGCGACGTTCATTGGCTGCCCGGCTTTGTATTACTGCGCTTGCTTTTTAGCAACTCTTTCAACTGCGCATGTGCGGAAAAGCGCGGGTCGATTTGAAATAAATAAATATGCACTATCAATAA
>JAUELO010172893.1:0-16590 GCA_032357855.1 Amphibolips quercusostensackenii | reverse complement strand
GCCGGGAGAGGGGGGAAGTAGCAAAAGTAAGTGAAAATGAGGGGTGGAAAGCAGTGTAGCTGAGAAAAAGTCGAGGAAATGATTAGAAAGAAGAGTAAGTAGGTGTAGATAAGTGATAGCTGGTAAAGAGAAGTATAGGTAGGGGACTGTGCGCTGCGAAAGTGAGAAGAGGAGAAGTGAAGGAATACTTAGTTAGGGAAGAAGTTAGGAAAAAAAAGTTGGAGATGAAGAAGGGAAAGCAGTAGCGAAGATTGAAGTAAAGGGAAGAAATGTGTTAGAGAAAACGTTTTTTGTCGGCGTGCGGCGCAAAAAAATTGAATGGAAGTAGTACAAGTATACAAAATGAATATAAAAGGGAGTATGAAAATAAAGTTCAGAGTTGATATTTATAATAACAAAAAGAGAGTTTCTTGTTTGCATGAAGGTTTGCCTAGGAAGGCTGATAAGATTGGTGCTTGGAAAGGATTCATCATTTTTTCCATTTTTTTATCAAACCCTCTTGTGACACGTGAGCCACTCTTATCATTATTCTGCTGTACGTTGGCACATATGTATGTTTCACCGGGATGCCGCTATTGATTTTAGTATGAATTTTTATTATCGGCTCGCTGTATCTTCGGAAGGCTTATACGATACCGGGGCAAAAAACCGGAAAATTTCAGCTCGGGCGAAAATTGAAGAAGAAGGATGGGGTAAAAAGGGAGTGAAAAATAGAAGGAGAGGGGAAAAGTAGACAAAGAGATTATTCCTTTTACTCCCCCTTCCCTCACTTTCCCCTACTCCTTTGCATTTACTTTTACTATTTCCTTTCCCATCATTACCTCTACTTACCCTCACCTACCCTACTTTCCCATCCTCCTTATCATTATACCCAGAAAGAAATGAATGTGTTTTTCTGACTGAAAGATTGGGGTTAGCGAGTTTTTGACGCTAATTATAATTTTTTGGGGTTTGTATGAATACAAATTGTTTAAAATATTATAAATACTTCTTTTGACTGATAGTTATTCACGTAAATTGTTTAAAGAGTCTATTATTGTTATTATGAATTTACTCTAAAAAAAGTTGTAGAAATTCGTGTCTTTTTCTGAATTTTTAAACTGGTTTACACTTCACAGTTATAAAAAGGCAATTATATATTAGAGTTTAAGAAATAATCGTTTCATTAATGCATTAATATTCTTAACAACCTTATTTTTTAATAATGTTAGAACGTTGCAGCTTTTTCTAAAATTTTCTTTTTTTGTCTAATTTTTAATTACAAAAAGATGAGAATTAATTTAATTCACAAAAATAATTGTTTAACCAATATATTTTGATTTAAAAAGTATTTTCTTTTGCAATGTAAATTCATTCGATTTCAAGAAAAGTATAACAATTTTTAAAGAATTTTTGATCATGTTGGCGTATTACATCGAAAATTTTTATTCTGAAACAAAAGGAATAATTATAATTTGAGCAGGATTTAGAATCTTTTAACGATTTTTAAATATGTTAATTAGGTATTTGTAATTTAAAAATTATATTCTGAAGAATATTCACAATTTTTTGATAATTTCAAGTTATATTAACATTTTTTGGAATTAGGTTTTTTGAACAGAAAACATTAGGTTTAAGAAAGATTTACAATATTCAATAATGTTTTGTTATGTTGTGTTAAGGTGTTTCATTTAAAATTGCTATTGTTAATTTAAACAAATTATATTTCAAAGAAAATTTACTTTTTGTATTTTTACAATAATATTTTTTAAAAAATTTATAATTAATTCACAGCAAAATCTGTCATGTATGTATTTTTTTACTTTTTTTTAAAACAAATTCACAAAAAAAAAAAAGAATTTAAAAACAAAATTTCACCTTTGAATCTCAGATATATTTGCAAACAACTTGAAATACAACTTAAGCACACCAAGAAGGCAAATAATTTGTTTATTTTACAATTTCATTATTATAAACAAATTTTAAAGATATAAACCATTTTCGTATTTATTACGAAAAAAATGTCTTTTTATCTAATATGCTTATTGTAAACACATAGATTTTTAAAACAAAATTGAAATGAGAACAATTAGACTCAAATACAAAGACCTCTAGAAAAATTGTGATGCTTGACAGTTACTTTTGTTATGAATAATATTTGAAGTTATAAAATACAAAATTTACATCTTTTTTTTTTAAATTCATAAAGATTTTAATTAATTAATTATTCTCAAAACGTTGTAAATTATGTGATTTCTCATTAATATTTAAAAAAGTTGTTAAATTTAAAAATTAGGCTTAAAAAATTGAACAATCTCAAATGCAATTATTTTTTTAAATTATGTTTTTTTGAATTTGAATAAGGATAATTTAATTCGAAAACAAAAAAAAATCAAAAAGACAAATTTTCGGTTATAAAAAATTGTGTTTTGTCGAAAAAAATATTAAAATTTTTAACTAAACCATTATTTTGCTTGAATCATTTTTTTGTGCAAAAATTTATCTGTCCTTGGAAAATTCATCTTTTTTAATTAAAAATTCAACTGTTATGTTAAAAATTCGACCTTCTGGTGCAAAAATTATCTATGTAGTTGAAAATACAACTATACGTTAAAAATTTAAATATTTTGTTTTAAACCCAAAAAATTTCTTAAATATACAATTATTTTGGTTGAAAATTACACTATTGTGTTAATATCATTTTCTTTTTCGGAAATTTTAATCATTTGTTGAAAATTTCCTATTTTGGATCAAGAATTAAACTCTTTGGTAAATAATGAAGCTTTTTTTGATTAAATTTTAATTTTAATTTGTTTTAATATTCAATAATTTCATTAAAATTAAAATTATTTTCTGAAAAAATTATTTGATTTGATAAAGTCATTATTTTTTGCTAAAAATTCAGCTGTTTTTTAAGAAATTCATTTTTTTGGATTGAAAAACTAACTGTCTTTTCTCGTTTCTAGTTTTTCAATTCCCCTTTCAATTTCCCTTTTCCTTCTTTTCCTTACTGTTTCCTCTTTTTTTAATTTTTTCTTTCCCCTTGTTTACTTTTCTTTTTTCTATTTTCCCTGCTCTCTTTCCTCTTTATCCTTTCTTTATTTTTCTACTCTCTTTCCCCCTTCTGCCCTTTGCCTTTTTTCCTTTTGCTATTTCTCTTATGCCTTCTCCCATTTTATTCTTTCATCCTTTTCTCTTTTTCATTCTATGAAAAAGATTTGAAAAATAACCTGTTTTCTGATTAAATTTTAATTATTTTTGTTTAAAATTAATTGTTTCGTTAAAATTTCAACTAGTAACTGTTGATTAAAAAATTTATCTTTTTATGTAAAAATGTAACAAGTAGAATTAAAAATTTTTGAAAATTAATTAAAAATTCAGTTATAAATTAAATCCTTAAAGCATCAAAAATTAAAGGAATTCATACCTTATTTAGAACTAAAGTATTCTTAAATAAGGATCTTAAAATAAAGTCATTAAAAATTAATAATTTTCTAATTTTGCATCACGCTTCTTAGAATTCACTAATTTGAATTCACTATACAACAAACACGCGCGAGACGCGCGCGATTATTTTTAATTCTCTTTTCAATATCAAGTAAAAAATTAATTAATGCTTTAAACATTATTAATAAAGAGGAACAAATATATTTACAAATTTTCTCACCATTAATGAATATTATAATTAGATTCATCTAAAAAGTGAGAAAACTTTTCAGGAATCGATTATTGCCCCACAAATTAATATTTAAATGTTTAAAATTCTTAACGCTTCTATAAATTTTACAACATCATTTCCTTTACTCAAAGAATGTTATTAGCTCATCAAATTAAATTATACAATAAATTTGTTGAATGACTATGTTTAACATAACTTTTACTTTAAGATTCCCATCAAATTATTCTTAGATAAAATAACTACATCTCTTTCAAAATATTTCCTTCCTATTTCGCTTCCCATCCTTCATTCCTTTCCTATTTCCCTTTCATTCCTCTCCCCTTCCCTTCCTATTCCCATTTCCTACCTTCTTCCCCTACTATTAACCATCATTCCTTCTCCTTTTCCTCTTTCCCCTTCTCCCTGCGCCTTTCCTCTCTTGTTTCCCATTACCCCTTTTCCTATTTTTCCTTTTTTCTAATTACCCCCTTTCTTTTTTCCTTTTTCCAATACCTTATCCCTTCTCCTCTTTCTTCTTTTCTTCACGCCTTTCCTCTTACCCCTTTTTTAATTACACTAATTCCCGTTTTTCACGTTTCAATTCTACCTTTTCCTTTTCTCCTTTTCCCTTTCCTATTTCTCCTTTTTCCATCTTCCCTTTTTTATTTTTCATATTCTCTTCTTTTCCTTTCTCCTTTTTCTTATCTTCACACACCTGTTCCCCTTTCCTATTTCCTCATTTTTTCTTTTTTTCTGCGCTTTTCCTTTTTTCCTCACCATTTTCTTTATTTCTTTCCCTACCCTCACTCTTTCCTCCTTCCCCCTATTCTCTTATAATTTTGCCCTCTCTTCCTTTTCCTCTTCCCCATTTTTTTTTCCTTCTTTTTACTTCCCACTTTTTCCTTTTTCTTTTCCTTTCTTTTCATTTTCCTCATTCTTTTGTCTTCTTTATTTTTCTTTCTATCCACACTTTTTCCTTTTCTTCTTTTTTTCTTTTCCTATATCCCCTTTCCCTTTTTCTCCTTTCCTCCTTTTCCTATATCGCCTTTCCTTTTTTCTTCTTTCCCCTTACCCTTTTTTCTTCATTCTTTTTTTCCTTTTCCCCTTTCTATTCTCCCTTATATGTATCCCCTTTTGCCTTTTCTCCTTCTCTATTTTCCTTTACCCTTTTTCCCTTTTTACTTCTTCCCTTTTTACTACTCTGTTTCCCCCTTTTCTATCCCCCTTTACATACCCTTTTCCTATTATTCGTATTCCTTTCTGATTTATCCCTTTCCCCTTCTTCGTTTTGTCTCTTCCCTGCCACCTTAACCTATTTTCCTTCCCCTTTTTCCCCATTTCCCATTTTCTGCTCCCATTTTCCCTTTTTCATTTCCTCTTTCCCTGTTCCCTGTTCCCCTTCCCCTTTTCCTCTTTTCCTTTTTCCCTTTCCCTTATCCATTTTCTCATTTTATCCTTTAACCTTTTCTCATTTCCCCTCTTATACTTTCCTTCTTTTCAATTTTTCCCTTTGATCTTTTCGCGTTTTCCCTTTTCTCCTATCAAGGTCACGAAAGTAGTTTTTTATTTGAAAATGTAACTATTTTGTTAAATATTCGTCATGTTGGATTGAAAATTCAACTTTTTAGTTAAAACTTTAATAATTTTGTTTGGAATTCAACTATGTTCTGAAATATACAATTATTTTTTTTGGAAATTAAACTATTGTTTTAATTTTTTTTCTCGATAATTTAAATGTTATTTCAAAGATTTGTCGTTTTGGTTTGAGATTTCAACTATTCGGTTGGTGAATAAAACTGTTTTTTGGAGAATTTTAATTTTTTTGTTATAAAAAGTAACTAATTGGTTAGAAATTTCATTAGTTTCTAAAAAATTATTATATTTTCCAAGGTGTTATTTGTTGTTAGAAATTCAACTGCTTTGTCGGAAATTTGTAGTGTTAATTAAAAAATTTATTCATTTAGTAACAAATTCAATATTCAAAATTAAAAAACTTTAAAAATGTGATCCTTTCATTTTTTATTACTCTAAAAACATCGAAAATAATATGATTTCTAATTAAAAACTTTTGTTGTTAAAAAATCAAACTTGAGGCATAAAAAATAACCCAAATTCAGACCTTGTTAAAAATCAAAGTGTTTTTAAATTAGGACCTTGAGTCTTAGTCATCGAGAATTAATAATATTCTAATTTCGCATCACTCTTTAGAAAAATTCACTAATTTCAATTTGCTGCGCAACAAACGCGCGGAATCTTTGCGCGACACGCGCGCAAATATTTTTTATTTTTTTGTTAATGCAAAGTAAAAAAAAAGTTAATTATTTGAAAATCAATGATGGAGGGTATAAATATATTCACAAATTTTCTCACAATTAATAAATATTATAATTAGATGCATTTGACAAGTGATAAAATACTTTTTTCAAATTGATTCTCGTCCTACAAATAATTATTTAAATTTTTTATTTTTACTACTTTCTTTCGCGTTTAATCATTTCATTCACTGAAATTAAATGATAAACACATCATATCAAATCACATAATAAATTTGTTAATTACAATGTTCAAGACAATTTTTGTTTTTAAATTCCATTAACGTTATTTCTTGATAAAATAATTAAATCTTTTGAAAAATCATTTTCTCCCTTCCTCTTTCCCTTTCCCATTTACCGTTTCACTTACCCCTTTCACTTTTACTTTCATCTTTTTTCTTTCATGTAGCCCTTTTCTCTTTTTTCCTTCTCCAGTCTAAATTTTCTTTTTCCTATTTCTATTTTCCCCTTTCTTTTTTCCCTTTTCCTTTTTTTCTTTCCGCCTTTTCATTTTTTTTCTTTCTCCTTTCTCTGCTTTGACTCTCTCCCTTTTTTCTTTTTTCTATACAATGTTTCTCATTTTCCTTATCCCTTTCCTATTTTCCGTTATCTTTTTCCGTTTTCCCTTACCCCTCTGATATTTTTTCTTTTGCCTTTGCCCTTCTCCTTTCCCTTTTAATATTCCCTCTTCTCCCATTCTTCTTTTGCTTTTTTCCTATTCCTCCATTCACACTTTTTCTTTTTTTCCCCTTCTTACTTTTGCTGCTTACCTCTACCTTATTATCTCTCTCCCCTTTTCCTCCTTTTTCTTGACAGATTTTCTCTTTTTTTTTCCTTTACCCTGTTACCTTTTTCTTTGTGCTCATTTTTAATCACTCTTTTCCCTTTTTTACTTACTCTTTTTTCTTTTGTCTATACTCCTTTTAACCTTCTCTCACGCTTTTTCCTTATTCCATTTTCCTTTGCTCTTCCTCCTTTCCCTCTTACACCTTTTTCATTTTCCCCTTACAACTTTACCCTTTTCCATTTCCCCTTTTGCCGTTTCCCCTTTTGCCGTTTCCCCTAGTCTTTTGGCCTTCATTTCTCTTTTTCGCATTTTTCTTTACGATTATTTCCTTTCCCTTTTCTCCCTTTCCCCTGCCTATTTTTTCTTTCCCCTTTCTTCCCTTCCTAGTCTTATTTTTTTCCTATTTCTTTTTGCCTTTCCCCATTTGCCCTTTCCGTTTTCCTCTTTTCCCCTATTCCCTTTCTTCCTTCTTCATTTTTTATTTTCTTCGTTTATCCATCCACTACTCCCTCTTTCCCCTTTTCTTTTCCCTTTTACACTTCTTTCTTTTTCCTTTTTTCCTTCTTCCTTTTCGCATTTTCCCCTTTTGTCATTCGCCTTTTTTCTATTTTTCCTCTTCCTCTTTCAAAGTCGTGAAAGTCATTTTTGATTGAAAATTCAACTTTTTTGTTAAATATTTGTCTTGTTTGATTAAAAATTTGTCTGTTTTAGTGAAAAATTTGAGAATATTGCTTAAAATTCAACTATTTTCTCAAATATCAAATTATTTTCTTGAAAATTAAGCCTTCGTGTAATCATTTTTTTCAATAAAATGCAAATTTTTTGTTAAAAGTTTGTCGTTTCGGTTAAAGAATTCAACAATCTGGTTGAAAAATAAAGCTGTTTTTGGTTGAATTTTAATTTTTTTGTTTTAACAAGCAACTATTTGGTCAATAACTCTATTAGTTTCCAAAAAAATTATTTATTTTATTAACAATACAACACTCAAAATTCAAAAACTTCAGAAATGTGAAACTCTGATTTTTTATTACTTTGAAAATGTTAAAAATTATATGATTTATAATCGAAAATTTTCGTTAAATGAAATCAAACTTGAAGCGTCAAAAATAAAGCAAGTTCAAACCTCGTTTAACACTGAAGTATTCTTAAATCAGGATCTTTAAACTAAGTCATTACAAATTGATAATATTATAATTTTACAACACGCTTCTCAAAATTCATTCATTTTAATTTACTAAACAACAAACATGCCCGTGAATATTTTTTATATTGTTGTTAATTTAAAGTAAAAAACTAATTTAGAATTTGAAAATCAATGATGAAGGGGAATAATATATTCAGGAATTCTCTCTTAATTAATAAACATTATAACTACATGGATCTGACAAGTGACAAAACTTAAAAAAAAATTTATTATCGTCCCACAAATTAGTATTTAAATGTTCGAAATTTCAGCCGCTTCCGTCAAATCTTACAACATTATTTCATTCACTGAAATGAAGTTATAAGCCCATCAAATTAAATTACACAATAAATTTGTGAAATTACCAAGTTTAATATAACTTTTACTTCTAGATTCTCATCACATTTTTTCATGATAAAATAATTACATCTTTTGGATAATAAATAAAAGCTGAAAAAATCGGTACTCTTTGATATCTGTTGACTTATAAATAGGAATAGATTCACACAGTAGGGAGTCGTTGAGCCTCTCATTTGTCGTCAATCGTGTGAAAGCTTCTTAGCACTGGTTTTTTGTAAAGGGCCGTTAAGTATTACGTAACTCACTTATTAATTATATCAATCTCCTTCCCCCATTTGTTAAAAAAATTAACCCATTTCCGTACCGTTCCTAGTTTAATGATTTTTTTACGAAAATTATCAGAATTAATTCATTTAAAAATTTACGATTGAAATGTCTTTTCTATTTGTGCATCAACATTGAATGATTTTAATCATAACAATTTTTTTTTTGTTTAAAACAGATGTTTCCAATATTTCGAATGAGCATAACTTTCTAACTTTAAAAAAAAAGTGTAATTAGATTGCAGGTTAATTGATTTGCTTCGAATCAAGGAATCTTTTCCATTATTGCATCAATTTTGAATTATGTTGATGAGACAAGTTTTTTTGTTTCATGCAGATGTTCTGAATATTTCGAATAAGCATAACTCTCTTACTTTAAAAAAAGTGTAATGAGATTACAGGTCAATCGATTTGCTTCGAATCAAGGAATCTTTTCCATTATTCGATAAAGTTTAAATTATGTCTATGAAAAAAATTTTACTATAAGAAAACAATTTTTTTCACACATATTATTCTCTACTATAATATTCACCGTTAACTTACCACACATTTTCACGATAAAAATCGATGTTTAATATAATATACGATAATTGACCACAACTTCCTAAGTCTTCAATAAAATATATTATTATCATAGGTCAATAAATTTGTCTCAAACCAAAAAATCTTTTTTATTCATAGATCAATTTACAATCATGCCAAAGGAAAAAGTTTTACTTGAAAAAACCGTATTTTCAATTATTATGCATTAGCAAAGCTTCCTTACTCTTAAATAACATGTATCAATTTTATAAGTCAATTGATTCGTTTAAATAAAGAGATCTTTTCTAATCTTGCATCAGCTTTAAGTTATAAGAATGAAAAAATTTTTGCTATAAAAATCGATTCTTAATTTAACATAAATAACGATAACTTCCTTGCTCCTTGATAAAATGTATTAATATCATAGGTCAAATGATTGGTCTCAAGCCAAAAAATTTCTTATGTTATTGCATCAACTTTGAATTAAGTTGATAAAAAAAGTTCGAAAATGTCGCGATTACAAAGCTTCCTCTATAAGAAAGCAAAATTAATTTATTTCAGGGAAAATTTTTTCTTGGTAGAAAATTAATCTTTTGTATTAGAAGTTTGTTGAAAAAAATTTTTCAACTGAAAAACTATTTTTTGAAAATTATTCTTTTTGTCAGATAATTGATCTTTTATCTTGAGAGTGTTTTTTTTTTCGGGTAAAAATCTAATTTTTACAACTGAAAATTCAACATTTTTGTGGAAAATTCGTTATTTTTTTTTTTTAAATCATTTCCCTTAAATGAAAATTTATCTACATCATGTTTGGTTAATAATGAATCTTTTTTCAAATTAAAAACTTCACTATTTTGGTTAAGTTTTTTAAAGCAGGAATCACATCCATTGTTTAAACTATTAAATTGAAAATATATGTATTTTGTTAAAAATTAAACTATATCATTCAAACTTAATTCATTTTTTCGAAAATTCGTCTTTTTTGGTGAAAAATATTCTCTTGTATTCAAAATTTGTTTTATTTTTGATGATTTTTTTTCTAAACTGAAAATTTACCTATTTTTCCGAAAATAAGTTTTTCTTAGTATAGAATTAATGTTTTATTTAAAAAATTTTGTTTTATTTTTAGGTAAAAAACTAATTTTTCTAACTGAAAATTCAATGTTTTAATAGAAAATTCATATTCTCTGGTGAAAAATTCAACAGTTTTGTTTTGTTAGATTCTTTTATGTGTAAGAAATAATGTAATTTTTCAATAATTCAACTTAATTGTAAGAAATTCAATTATTTGGTAAATAATTTAACTATTTTTGTTAATATTTCAATTTTTAACATTTGAAAAATCAATTATCTACTACAAAATTCACCTAGCTTCTATTAAATTTAATTATTTTGGTGAGGTCTTTTTTTAAAAAAAATTTATAGTTTCATTAAAAATTCATTCATCTGTATTAAAAATTAAACCATGTGCTTGAAAATTTAAATAGTTTCTGAAAAATTTATTTATTCTGTTAAAGTCTCTTTTCTCGGAAAGAGTTTAACTTTTTTATCAAACATTCATCCTTTTAGATTGAAAATTCAACTACTTGGTTAAAAATGAAACTTTTTTGGTTGAATTTTAATTTTTTATGTTTCAAAAATTAAATTTTTGGGTAAACATTTACCTACTATCTGAAAAAAATGATTGATTCTCTTGCAGTAATTTTTTTAATGTAACTTTTTTTTTAGTTCGTAATTTAGATTAAAAATTCAACCATTTTGTTAAAAATTTTTTTTTTTTTTATAGAAAATTCAAGTATTTAATAAAAAATGCACATTTTTTTTGTTTGATCAAAATTGTTTATGTTTTAAAACTAAATTATTTGGTTGAAAAAAACAAGTTTCTGAAAAATTCATTTATTTTGTTAAAGACACTTTATTTGATGAAAATTTAACTATTTGGTTAAAAATTCATCCTCTTGGTTTAAAAATTTTTCTATTGAGTTAAAAATTAAGTTGAAAATTCAATTATTTTTTTTTCAATTTGACTTTTTTGTTGAAAATTTGTTCTTCTGATTAAGATATCTAACTATTTAGTTGAAAATGCAACTGATTTTGGTAGAATTTTTAATTTTGACATTTTCAAAAATCTCCACGTTATGAGACCCCCTAATCAATATTCTTCGTTTTAATCCTGAAAAATGTTATTATCAATTAAAAACATTTCATTCTGCGGTCAAACTATGCAAGACACGACAAAATTAATTATTAAAAATTATTTTCTTAAAAATATCTACGAATTTCTTATAAATTACTTTTTGTTAAGGCAGGTAGTTTTTGTGTAAATCGTAAAAAATAAATTAGAAATTTTTTTTAACAAGTTTATAGAAATTCAACACAAAATAGGAAAAAAATGAATTGAAACAAGTTGTTTGCCCAAAGAAGATCTATAAGTATGCTTAAAAAACATTTTCTTGTAGGATTCGTAGTTTTTGTTTTAATCATCAAAAATAACATTCGAAAATTAACAGTTTTAAAAAAAAGGTACAAGATAAGAAAAAAAAATAAATAGCTTAAAATTTTTCACCAAAAAAAGGCAGACCAATTTAAAAAAATATATATTTCTGATAAGACGCGTAGTTTCTGCTTTAATCTAGAAAATGACATTACAAATAAATAAATTACATTTTTGAAAAAGACACAAGGTACACTGAAATGATATAACAAATTTTTTCGCACAGAATAGATCTAAAATTAACTTTATATTTTTTTTCTCGTGAGACAAGTGATGAGAATGTGTCTGTTGAGGCTGAAGGAGTTTTAACCGAAGAGAATTCACAATCACTAAATTTTAGTTGTCGGTGGTATTAGCTTTAAATTTTAAATTCCTATGCAAAAATTTATGACAAGTACAAACAAAAATCACTTTTTTTTGTTGACAATTTGACTTTTTGGTTATAAATTCTTCCTTTTGGAAGGAAAATCTAACAATTTGATCAAGAGTGCAACATTTTTTTGTTAGAATAAAAATTGTTCATGTTTAAAAATACAACTATTTGTTTAGAAATTCACTAAGTTTCTGAAATGTAATTATTTTGTTAAAAGACTTTTCTGATAAAAATGTCAATGTTTTGTTAAAAAATAGTCCTTTTGTATTAAAAATTCTATTTGGTTCAAAATTCAATTAGTTTTGGTTAAATTTATTTTATTTATGTTTAAAAATTCAACTATTTGGCTAAAAATTCTACTTTTATCCCAAAAATTTTATTATTTTGGTGAAATCTCTTTTGTGGTAAAAATTTAACAGTTTTGTTTAAATTTCGTCCTTTTGTTAAAAAATTCCGCTATTCAGTTAAAAGTTTATTTATTTGTTGAAAATTTAACAATTTGTTTCAAAATGGAATTTTATCTTTTTAATTCTAACTTCTAATTCTAATAAATTAAATATTCAGATCAAAATTGAATGAGTTTCCAAAAAGATGAATATGATAAATTATTAATTTGAAAATGCAAATGCTTTTGGTTAAATTAGAATGTTTTGTTTTGAAAAAATCCATTATTTTGCTAAAAATTCAACTAGATTGCTAAAAAATGTAACTCTTATCTTAAAGCCAATTTTTTTTTAATTCAACTGTGTTTTATAATTATGTTCGAAAACTTAATTATTATCTTAAAAATTTAATCACTTCCTTTGAGTCATTGTTTGTAAAAACTCAACAATTTTGTTTTCAATTTGTACTTTTGTTTTGAAGATTCATCTATTTAGTGAGGAATTTAAATTTTTGATAAAAATTAAAATATTTAATTAAATATTTAATTGTTTTGTTTGCAAATTACACGTTTTTGTTAAAGTCATTTTTTTGTTTAAAAATTTAATTGTTTTATCAGAAATTCATTAATTTCAATTGAAAATTCAACTATTGGGTTGAAAATGCAAATATTTTTGGTTGAAGTAAAACTTCTTATGTCTAAAGAATTAATTCTTTGACTCAAAATTCAACTACTTTCTGAAAAATTCAACTTTTTTATCAAAACTTCATCCTTCTGAATTAAAACTTGAACTATTTGGTTAAAAATTTAACTAGTTTCTAAAATATTTAATTATTCTGTTAAGGTGTTTTTTCATGAAATTTTATTTTCTTAATTTAAAATTCTTTTTTTAGGATACCAAAATTATATATTAAAGTTTTTTACCTGAAACAGATCCACAAATTTGCTATAAAACATTTTTTAAAAGGCACGCAGTTTTTTTTAATTTTAAAAAAATATATTTGAAAAAAATATAAAGCTTTTAAAAAACGGTACAAGATACGAAAAAAATGAATAGACAAAATTACTTTACCAAATAAAAAAAACACAAATTTAAATAAAATGTATTTTAGATAAGAATGTGTCTATCAAGGCCGAAGAAGCGTTAACCAAAGAGAATTCACAATCACTAAATTTCACTTATTGATGGTTTAACCTTTAATTTTAACAGTCTTATGCAACAATGTTGGTAAGTGCAAGGAACAGACGCGCAGCACGAGGTAAATTGTTTATGTTTAAAAAATCAACTATTTGGTTTCAAGATTCATCTATTTAGTTAAAAATTGAAATATTTGTTAAAAACTCAACTATTTTTTAAAATTTGCAGTTATCTTCTTCAAATCCAAATGTTTTTGTTTGAATTGAAATTTTTTATATTTAAAAAATTAACTTTTTGGTTATGAGATCAACATGTTGAAAAAATGTAATTATTTTGGTGCAATAATTTTTCAGGTTGTAAATTGAAATGTTTTATGAAAAATCCGTTCTTCTGGCAAAAGAAAGGGGGAGAAGGGAAAACAAAAAGGAAAAAAAAAGAAGGAAAGGGTAAATGAAGAAAGGAAAAGGAAAGGTGGGAAAAAAGGAGAAAAAAGGGAAAAAGGAAAAAGGAAAGGGTGAAAAAGAAAGAAAAAAAGGAAAGGGGAAAAGGGAAAAGGGGAAAAAGAAATAAGAAAAGATAAGGAAGAAAAAAGAGCGAGAAAAATGAAAGTCGGAAAGGGGAAAGTACTATGAAAACGGAAAGGGGAACAGAGGACAGGGAAAGCTAAAAGGAAAGGGTAAAGGCAGCAGTGGAAAGAGGAAGAAAAGAAGAACAGCGAAAGAGAAAGGGGAGAGAAAAAAGTGAAACAAGAAAGAAAAGAAAGAAAAAAGGGTAAGAGGGCAGAGAAAAGGGGAAGGAAAGGGGAAAAAGAGAGAAAAATGGAATATAGGAAAAAAAGAGCAGAAAAAAAAGGGAAATGGAAATAGAAAAAAGGAAGAGGAAAAGAGAAGTGGAAAGTAAAAAAGAAAAAGGGGGAAGGAAGACGGGAACAGGAAAGTGAGAAAAGAAAGATATGAAGAAAAGAAAGAAAAACAAGAAAAGAAACAAGAAAAAGGAAACGGAGAGAAGAAAAAGAAAGAGAATAAAGGACAGGGAAAGGGAAGAACAAAGAAGCGAAAATAAAAGGAGAAAAAGGAAAAGAGGAAAGTTAAAAAATAAGGAAAGAAAGGCAAGATGAAATGGGGAGAGAGTAGGAAGATAGTTGAAAAATGGAAGGGAAAATAGAAAAGGGAAAGCAGAAGAAAAAAAGGGGAAAGGACAAGGAAAGCAGAGAGGGAAAGAAGTGAGCTAAGGAAAAGAGAAAAGGGGAAAAAGGAAAGTCGGAAAAAGGAAAAGGGAAAAAAGAAAAAAATGAAAGGAAGAAAGAAGGAGAAAAAATAAAAAATCAAAAGGGAAGAAGGAAATGAAAAAGTAAAGAGAAATAGGAGAAAATAAAGGGGACAACCGTCTATTTCAGATAAAGTATCGTATGCACCACAGAAGTAAATTTGTTTTATATTTGGAAAAGGGAAGGGAAAAAGGGAAGCTGAAGAAAGAAATGGAAAAGGAGAAGGTGACAGGGAAACGGGGAAAAAACGGAAAATAAAAAGAGAAAAAGAAAAGGGTTGAAAGAAATGGAAAATGTGAAGAAAAAAAGTGGAAAATATATGGGGAAAAGACGAAAAAGGGAAGTGGGGAAGCGAAGTAGGAAAAGAAAAGAGGAAGAAGAAAAAGAAAAAGAAAAGGGAAAAATAGACAGGACAAGGGAAAAAGGACAGGGAAATAAGAAAGAGAAAAAAGAAAGGAGAAAGGGGAAAGGGAAAAGGGCACAGAGGGAAAAAGAGAAGAAAAGAGAGAAAGGGGCTATTTCACATATAGTATTGCATGCACCTAAATATGCAATTGTTTTGTTTGACAATTAAACTATTTTTTAAAAGTCATTTGCTTTTTCTTTGAAAATTAAAATATTTTCTTTAAATTTCGGATTTTTGATGAAAAATTGAACTATTTAGTTAAAAATGCAGCTGTTTGTAGTTGAATTTAAAATTATTATTATTTTGAAACCCAATATTTTGTTGAAAATTTAAGTATTTTGTTTCACCACAAGGTTCCGTACGAACGAAGAAAAGAAAAGGGGAAAAGAACAAGGGAATCAAAAAGGGGACAGCTAAGGGAAAGAGGAAAGGGAATAAATGGAGCGGTTGAAGGGATGGGAAAAAAGAAAGAGAAAAATAAAAGAAAGAAGTGAAAAGAAAAAATAAAAAGGAAAAAGTGAAGAAGAAAATGAATAAGGAATGAAGAATAGAAAAAGGCGAATGGGACAACCACCTATTTCAGATAAAGTGTTGTATGCACCACAGCATTATGGTTGTTTTATGCTCGAAAAAGAGAAGGGGGGGAAAGCTGAAAAAAGAAATATGGATGGAAAAGGAAACATGGAAATGAGAAAAGGAAAAATAAAAGGAGAAAAAGAAAAGGGACAAAAGAGAGGTTAAACGAGAAGAAGAAAGTAGGAAAGGGAAAAGTATATGGGAAAAGGACAAGAAATTTCGAAAGGAAATAGGAAGGGAAAAGGAAAAGGGCAAGAGGGAAAAGGAAAGGGAAGAAAGAAAAGGGAAAGGGGGCAGTAAAAGCTGAAAAGGGAAATGTACAATGTATATGGAATAAAAAAAGGGAAAGGGCAGAAGGGAAAAGGTGAGGTAAAAACAAAAGGGGGAAGGACAAGGAAAATGGAAAGGGAAAAGAAAAGGGAAAATGGAAAGTGAACGAAGAAAGCGGGAAAAAGGAAGAAGAAGAAAGAGAAAAAGGAAAGGGAAAAATGGACGGCACAAGGGAGAAAGGACAAGCAAATGGGAAAAGGAAAAAGGGCCTATTTCAGATCAAGTATCGTATGTACCTGAATATGCAATTGTTTTGTTTGACAATTGAACTATTTTTTAAAAGTCATTTGCTTTTTTTCAAAAAATTAAATTTTTCCTTTAAATTTCCCATTTTTAATAAAAAATTTAACTATTTAGTTAATAATGCAACTGTTTGTGGTTGAATTTAAACTTATTATGATTTTTAAATTTGATATTTTGTTAAAAATTTAAGTATTTTGTTTCAACACAAGCTTCCGTATAATATCCGTGTTGAGCCGAAGGCCACGTTTCTTTTGAGAAAGCTGGGGGGGGGGGTGGAGGAAGTGGCTCAAAATTGGTAACGAACCTTATGGAAGGCC
>JAUELO010172811.1:0-16591 GCA_032357855.1 Amphibolips quercusostensackenii | reverse complement strand
GTTATATATCTGTCATATTTGGCAGAAGGTAAGCGTCTTTTTTCAAGATAGCGTTCAAATTCGAAAATCTAGGCAAAGTCTATACTTATCGACAGATTTACGAACCATAACTATTAGTTCCAAGCATGCACTGTACAATTTCGCAATAATTCCCTCTGCCAGAAACCTTATAACTTACTTGTACATAATCTCGTGGACTTTTAGGGATATCATTCGATACCGCTTCTTGATAGGTGCGTGGCACTAGATGTCTATCAAGTGGGTAATGAGGTAGGTCGCACCCAAAGGACCCTTCGGCTTTGGAGGCAACTTTATTATTTAGAATTTTACAAAGGTTTCTTCCTTGTCCTGAAGTAGGGCGGCCACGCCACTACAGTCCTCAGCTTTCACTAGCCACTGCTTTAGAAGGTAGTGTTTTCCTTTCAAATCCGACATGAATACCTTAGGCGATTTAGGTATGCAGACCGTGTGAAATCTTCCCTGGCCTTCTAAAGCCAATATTAATTTCGTGTTAAGGTTGTTTAATACCTTAACCTCCCAGGTTCGCCTAACCCCTTAGTGGTTATAGGCAGGTTGGCTTTTCTGATTTTCATGTCAACCGAACCGTTTACCATTATCATACGAGTTATTTTAATGCAATCTATTTTTCTAGTGAAAGCTTTCGCTAGCATGTCCCAAGCTGATTTTCGGATAACAACGCGAGAGGATCTGTTGTCGATCAGCCCGTCTAATAGAACCAATTCTATAGTAACCCGCACATGGATCCTATTGGCTACTTCTCATGTCTCCACTACACCGCTAATCAGGTCTGCTTCCGATATGCTTTCCTCTATAGCCCTGATCACAGGTTTGTTAACTTCTATGTTGGAATTTTGATACACCTGAGGTTTTACTACTAAGTTTATTGGCCCTGGTTCTGCAGAATTCTCACCACCCTGAACGACGTCTATCAAATATATACTTTGGCATTCTCAAACGTTCGAATTTGGAGTCACAGCGGCATTCTCACCACTGTAAAACTCTCCATGCCTATCGTCGCCAGTATCGTGTTCGCGTTTCCAAAACATGAGTCCAACGTGAGTTCGATATTTTTAGGTTTGTCAGTTGGATCTGCGACAAAGTTGAAATGGGGTTTTAAATTTCGGGTTTTTTTTCTTTTTTCCCTAAAGACCGCGTGTCGGTATAAGAGTTCAATTATCAGATATGAAGCCTTTTAGAGTCGATTTATAAGAATTTTTATCGAAAATTAATTTTAATAAGCACTTTTTTTTTGTTTTCAAACTTATATTGTTGATTTATATTATTAAATTAATTAATGCAGTAATATTTTTTGATAAGTATTTATTTTTTCTCAAAATTCCCACATTTATTTCTCTGAATAAAGAAATTTTTTCAAGCAGCCACTTATGTACTATTTTTTATTTGAAGTAATACATTAAAAAAAATTTTTTAATATACTTAAATTAAATTTCATACTATATCACCGTCGTCATCTCTTAAAGCAAGCTTCCAACAAATTTAGAAAAAATTTTAAAGTGAAAGTATGTTATGGTTTTTTTTATAACGATTTTTATTACTGGTGTTCAAAAAACCCTTGTGAGAAATTTAAGTTATTCTGCTATAGTGTGGCAAGTAAGGGTTAATAAAGATGGCGAGACCCCATAGTGGAAACACGTGGCAAATTCTTACTTACTTACAAACAAAGCTTTATTCACAAGAATGCCCGTACGACTATCGAGTTCGCCGATACACAAATTCTCATACTTGTTCTCCATTTACTTTGCGCCCTAATTCCAGAGCCTTACGAAACCGGGTAAATACATTTTTTTACCGGAGCTCAACATTTCGAAATGCAAATACTTTTTAAACAATAATTTTTTAACAATACTAGTGGCTGATTTAAATTACACATAAAATTTGTAAATGCACAAATAAGCTAATTAAGTAGCACTTCGTTAAGAGAGATTTCATACAGCAAGCCTGTGCACTCTCTTGTTATAGACACGGGGCTCCGTGCCTTATTGCGACTATGTAACGCGATGGTCTTTGTCGTCTGGATGGTGGCGGCCTCTAGTTAGTACAGTCGAAAAAGATGTCCGAAATTCAAATTTTATTCCTTGTACATTAATTAATGTTTTTCTGTCCCTGAAATGAATCCACTCTGATGACAGATTTGGAGTTGGGGAAGGTGTATAAAATAATAAAGAAGAACAGACAAAATCATTAATTGATAAGTTTCAAGACCGTGAGTGCTTCCTGGTGGTGTTCCGAGATGATGACACATGCTATATCGCTTCACGTAAGCAAGATATAAGAATCTACCATTTTACCTGTTTCGAAACAACTGTTAAATCTTGTGCTTTGTAACAAAGACAACAATATTTGTGCGTTGTCACAGTCCTTTGAAGTTCAATGGGAATATGCTTGCGACCTCCACCTGATTTAGAATTTGTGATGCTTGCGTTAAGTTATTTGTCTTTGTTGCTTGATTTTGAAGAATCATTGCTATATCGCTTAACGTTAACAAGATATTAAAATTTAGCATTTTTTCTGTTTCGGAATTTCTGTTAAATCTTGTGCTTTGCAACAAAGACAACAACATTTGTGCCTTGTCATAGTCCTTTAAACTTGAATGCAAATATGCTCGCAATCTTCGCCTGATTTAGAATTTGTAATGTTTGCATTAAGTTATTTGCCTGTGTTGCTTGATTTAAAAGAATCACTGCTCTTAGAATCTGTTCCTTTATCATCAGTATAGCGATTAACCTCATTCAGTTTTCTGCCTTTCTTAGAAATTCAACGACAGAAACACCATAGAATATCATTAAGGGCGATACTTTTTCCAAAGCAAAGAAAGAAAACATTCGCTTTATCTGCAAACTCTACTATTTTCACGCTTATATACACTCCTATTAAACTATCTGCAAGCAGCACATCTTTGATTCCTACAACTCTTCCATTAAATTATGCTGTTAGCTACTGCTATTGAGGCGCTGTCGCTGGATAACTACAGCTGTGGGAGTGTGGCCAACTCTCGCACCCTGAGTAGCCACCGATACTCGGGTACCAACTACCTGCATCACAAACACTTTTCTTCTCCCTGCCAAGACGGCATACAATTCTTTCTTCAAGGTCTTTATCTAGGATCTTTATCTTCATCTAGGATAATTTCTCTTCTATTTACTTACATTAATTATTACCCCACTTAGTAAAAAGTTGGAAAATAGTAAAAACTTTCGATATTAATCCCATGGTAGAGGAATTCAGTGACAAAGATTGAATGGGTATAGCGTATTATTCTCACTATAAGAAAATGAGTAATAATGAGTACCTAAGAAAATCTTACTTAGACAGAAAAATATTTCCTTACGCAAGCCTTCATCTACATGTACAACAACCAGACGAGCACTAGACTTGGCAGAAACATTTCATGCGAACTTAAATGATGCTGAAATAACAGAAAATCTTATTGAAAATCCAAATGAATTGCGTCATTTATTAAATGAATGTTTTACCGTACATACGTTATCGTTCAAGGGTAAGCTCGTAATTAGCCAAAATAACAAACAAGAATAAGTTTACACATTTGCAAATTGTGAAAGAGCAGGCAAATATTCTAAATCCCAGGCTTAATCAAGAAGCATAAGTCGAAAATTATAGAGATATTTTATAAATTACAAACCAAACAGTGTGAGTATTACCGTTAATAAAAGATATGCTTATGAATGTGCCCGTGATAAAAGAAGGCAGTCACAAAGATGAAGTTTATAGCATATAGGAGTAAGATGTATTGCCTTAATCATACTTTATTCATTGATAAGCTTAAAATAAAGTTGGACCCTCATTCTTATAGAATGACATATATATTAGGGGCATATTACGACATATTAGGACATGTCAGGGGATAGATGTATGGACGTACGGTCTTACAGACCTCACAATGCTTCTGTGTAAAACGTTGGTCCCCCCACTAGTGCAAAAGTTTATTCTTAACAGAAATTAATAAAATTGATTCATTTCTTACTTGTAGCAATGACCGTGTATATTCTTCTATAAGTGAGATAACCAGAACTTATTCACTTATTTTATCAGATATGAATATATACAGCGGTGTGTTAGACCTAAGATTCATGTTAGTACAAAAAAAAAAATTACACCCATACCTGAAGGTTAGTTATTATATAAAACATAGTTTGCATATATTTCTCAGGGTAACTAAAATAATATAATGATAAAAAATAAAATTTGTACTTTATTTGTCAATATAGGGTTAAGAAATCTTAGCCTGACGTACAGAAATTAACAACAAATTTATTTAATACAATAAAGTTTAACATAATCTACAAAAATGTCGATATTACTTGAGATGACATCAACAATAATATTATTTTTATTGTTTAACATATTAATCTACGCTATGCTTTTACTCTTGGACCTCTAAATTGAAAAACAAATGATTTTGGAAATTCAAAAAATTATACGATTTATAGAATATTTAGCATAAACGAATTGAAAATTATATTTCAAATTAAAGTCTTTCTGAATTAACAATCGCTCAGTTGTTATTGGGCCTTAGATATGTAAGATTTCACCCACAAATAAAAACAGTTTTTAATAAAACAATTTAATTCGTAACGTTATAAATTTTAATATAACTCTCCGAAGTTGTAACAATGCTAAACTTTGCATTTTAAACAGATTAGTTTCAAATTGTTTAGAATTTCATATTTTATGAAAACGGTATTTTGTTTTTAAACAAAGAATTTTAAGAAATTTAGCAAGAAATTTACTGTCATTTCCTTACATTTTTTATGGTCTATGCATAAACGTAGGATAAGCATAAAGGCTGACTGCAAAGCGCCATATCTGACAGACGAGCGCCTCTTTTTGATTTTATTTTCATTAACGTTGTAAAAGATTGCTGTTTAAGCAAGAAATACTTTGTAAATAATTCTCACTGTTTGTGTGCCTACTGGACATCCCACGTCTTCTTCTGTAATCATTGTTTTAATCTCACCGGTATTCATGTTTACTTTCACCCTTTTCCTCAAAAAATCATTCCTAAATAGTCCACGAAAAATTTGACTTCGGTTTGGTAGTTTTTCTAATACCGCACATGCGTCACCATTAGGCGTTGATAATACAATTTGTTCTCTGGCTGGCACAGGTATAAAGACATAATTTTGGCTTCTCAATTGAATTGGTGTGTCAAGAGGAAAAACGTATCTTCGAAGTTCGAATATCCGGTTCGGATTCTTTTTGGGACTGAGTCGAATAGATGTAAGTTCATCAAATTTATATCCAAGTACGCGAGGAAAAGTTTGCTTGAGAGCAGGATACCTGAACCTGACGCGAAGAGATGTTTCAGCAGGTGGTGAAGACCCGGCAGCAGAATGAGGTCTGATAGAAGGAGACCTAGATCTTGCACGAAAAGAGGGCTCGGGAAGTGGTCGAGACTCGGCAGAAGAATGAGGTATGGCAAAAGAAAGATTTGTGTCTAGAGAAAGTGTGGCAGAAGAAGAAGAAGAAGAAGAAGAAGAAGAAGGAGATCCACAACGAGAAACTTCTGGATTAGGGTCGCCGTTAAGAGAACACTTCGACTGTAAACCTAATTCTGCAACAAGAAACAAAGTTGTGGATGTGGTTGTAATTGAGTAAACTGATTCTACTACAACTAATTAATTCTGCTCATTGGACATTGTTAAATACAAACAAATGCTTTCTTATAGTTATTATACTGACTCAACACCTGTGTAATTGAATTTTAAAATTTTTAAAGCAGTGAAAACCTTGAAAAACGAATTTTTAAAAAACTTACTTTTTTATGTATCGGAAAATGTTACTTTGGTTGGAGTCATTAGGGTTCATGTAAGAGGCAATGTAACCTAGAAAAAGTCACTTAAAAAATCAGTTTCAAATGCTATAGCGCGTCGACTTGTTTTTGGAAGGTAATTTTTTTCTACAGAAAGCTTAAATCTACATATATTGAACGAAAAAAGTTTCTTGGGATAGTCAACACTTGCGATGAGTATGAATAATTTAATAAAATATTGCATTTTCAACTTTAAAAAAAAAGTTAACAGATACTATGTTAACGGCGCTGCCTAGTCTCACGATTGATCACTTAAATCAATTTAAATGGACTTCTAGCACCATATTTAAAAAAAAGAAAATTATTTAAACAGACATAGGAGTAATAATTTTTAAAAATTTATAGTAAGAGATTAAAAACCGTAACAAATTAAACTTATTAAAAAACATATTTTCATAAAAAAGAAGAAAACATACATTAAATGTAAAATAATGACTGAAATAATTCAAAAATAAAATTAGGCAAATTCCTTTATGATTTTTTGTGGGCTTTCCTCACTCGGATATAACGTTCTAACATCCTCTTGAATCCATTCACACAGTAAAATCCATTTTTCTTTGCATGAAATGATTCAATGTACATATAGGAATCTTATCCATAAAGAAACTGACAATTCTTTGCAAAAATCTGAACTATTTGCATCTCTAATTTTTGAAGGGCTCTTGAAAAATAATTTTCATGGTCAAACATCCCCCCACCCGCCCTGAACTTGCTTACGCAGTAGAAATAAATTCTATATATCTGAAAAGATTTAGTGATTATTTTTTCTGCTTATTATTCGGAAAAATGGCTATTCTGCAAAAAAAAAATGAAAGTTATTGCTCCTCTCATTTTTCAAGATAATCTTCAGGATATAGGTTGTCATTCTAGATTTGCCCGTTCCACTTTCCCCAAACGCAGTCGCGCAATAGAACTGAATTTTATAAAGCTGAAAATATTGGGTGAATATTTGCCGGTTTTATCCTTAAAAAAATAACCATTTTTATTAAATTAAAGTTATTGCTCCTTTCATTTTTTGAGGTAGTCCTCGGATTCTCCTTTTCATTGATCACTTCCCTCCTCATTCCAAGGATATAGAGTTTCTAACAAATGTTAGAGTAAAATTTCTGGCAAAAAATACAACTTCTGTGCTCCAACCTTTTGACCATGGACTAATTAAGTTGACAAAACATTATTATAGGGTCAAGTAAGTGAGGTGCTTGCTCAAACAGTTTGGAAATAATGCAGGGAGAAAGCAACTGACAATTTATGTCATTCAAGTTATGCATTTTGTAGATGTAAGTAAGGTCTTTAATGCCAAATTCTCCAAACTGTCATTTGCTTAAAAAAATGGTTAAAATATAAAATCCTTTCTGTTTATTCAGTGGGCGGATAGCAAGTGAATTCCGAAGCGCAATTAAGTAACTTCAAGAAAACAGGCTTTTTTCTGGGAGCAACAAGCTCTAAATGTCATTAGCAATTTTGTTGAGGTCAATTCATATTAAAACAGCGACGTACATATGAGATGGTCTGAATTCATTAGCAGCGTCTGCAGGAAGAGCAAAAATTAATTCCATCAGTGACTCAGACATCAGCAAAGACGATGATGATTATGACGTTCCTGAATTCAGCAACAGTCTAGCTTAAGACACTCCCGACGCCTCCAGGAGATAATATTCCTCATCAAGAAAAAAAAGCCTGGAGATGTTTTTTATGCAATCAACCGATTGGAATAGATCGTTCACTGTGTCAGTTTTAAAATGCAACAAAGTATTATAATTCAATATTCTTCAAAAGATAAGAAGGATTTAATACTTTTTTCGTGTTTAATTTCATCAACATCAACCTCACAATTGTTATTTTCGTTCATATGTAGATACATAATACAATTCCCACAGTGTAGCCGAAGTTTGATAAGCATTGATACTGACGATGTTGACAATATATTTAGATTTATAGCTACAAATTATATTATCGTATTATCCCATTCCAGTATTGTTCCATTTCGTCTTTTTCTATCCTTAAAATTCAGAAGTTTTGCTTTATCCAGGATTTCGTTACAAGGGATTTTGTTATAAGAGGAAACTTTTATCCACATTCTTATAAACAAGTTCAAAAGACCGGACCAATTTTTTATTATATGCCCTATTTTGTTGTAAGCGTAAACGTTATACCGAGGTTCTACTGTATTAGAGAGACAAAGTGATGTCTCTTTCAATGTCCTGAAAGTGACGCAGGTATAGGCTGAAAGGTCCATACCAGGAAAAGACAAAACGTTGTTCGAATTTAGTCTTAAAGCGGTATTTAATCGGTATTTCTTTTCACGAGGGTGAAAATATTTGGTGCATATTTTTCCTTTTTTATCCTTCGGAGAAATGATCATTTTTTTGAAAACTCGGAGTAACTGCTTCTCTCGTTATTTGAGATGGCCCTCAGTCCATAGATTGTAATTCTAACACTCCCATGAACTCACCCAAACAGCAGAACTGAATTCTTTTAAGGCGGAAAGATTCAGTGCAGGTTTTTTAATTTTATTGTTTGGAAAAATAAGCGTTTTCCGAAAAAATCGATGTTATTGTTTATCTGATTTTCAAAAATGAAATTTAGTCTATAAATTGTCATTCTAACACGCCACTAAACCCACCCATGCAGTAGGAATAAAGTCTATATAGCAAAAAATATCCGGTGAACATTTTCCCTTTCGCATCCTTCAGATAAACGACCATTTTGCAAAAAAATCTGAGTTATTCCTCCTCTCATTTTTTAAGTTGATCTTCTGGCTATAGATCGTCATTCATACACCCCTTCGAACCCACCCACGAAATAATTAATTATAACTTAGCGAAAATTATTACTCCTATGTCTGTTTAAATAATTTTTTTGTTTTAAATATGGCGTCAGGAGTCCATTTAAATCGACTGTAGTGATCGATTGTCAGACTAGGCAGCGCTTGTAACATAGTTTCTGTATCCTTTTTTTTGAGGTTGAAAGTGCGATATTTTTTTAAATAATATATATTTATTGCAAGTGTTGGCGATCCCGAGGAACTTTCTAATCACATATGGATTTTAGAAAAAAAGTTGACCCCCGACAACCATTTGATGCGCTAGCATTCGAAACTGATTTTTTTAAGTAAGTTTTTTAGGCAACATTGCTTGTCACATTAGGTATAATTGTGAAAATGTTGACAGTACATTTAAATATAAAAAAATGATGCGTTTTCAAAGTTTATATATTGCAAGGATTTTTTTAAAAACATAATGTGATGTCTTGCATGTGCTACTAGAATACTACAAATTGTTATGCATATCACCCCATATTTTTTTACATTTACAAAAAAGTAAATCCGTTTTTTTTAATAATACTTAGAATATCAGCGAGCTCTATAAAGTTTAACACATATTGTCATCAAGAAAAAATGACCTTTTGGAAAATTTTATCCAGAATCGTTAATATTATGTAAAACAATTTAAAACTTAACTATTTTCTCCACAATTAACTATAGCACACATATTAAACATTTTTATATATTACACAAGTAGGTCTGTTATAAAGGGGTCTAAAAAAACCTCATAAGTAAAAAATTAAGTTTTGCGATTTTTTGTGCCAATTATGATTTTTTTGTGGATTTTTTAATACAAACTGTTTTCAACGCATGAAATAATACTTTCGTCTTGCAATTAAATGTTTGCA
Organism: Amphibolips quercusostensackenii; assembly: GCA_032357855.1. Taxonomy (NCBI): domain Eukaryota; kingdom Metazoa; phylum Arthropoda; class Insecta; order Hymenoptera; family Cynipidae; genus Amphibolips; species Amphibolips quercusostensackenii. The sequence goes on along the minus strand of JAUELO010172811.1, from coordinate 7,047 downwards.
TACATTTTTGAAACAATTTGTTATTTTCTTTGAAAATTTCGTCTCAGAATAAAGTTAGAAAGTCCCTGTTTTTTCCAAAATTTTTAACCTATTTTTAACTTTTCAGTTAGATCGAGGTAATTATTGATTGAATTATTATTCATAACTATCTTATCCTATGTTAATGTTAAATCGTTGAAATTTTTAAAAATTTTAACGTTATTGTTCATGCTTTACTCAGTGCGATAATAACAACAACAAGTCAACAACTCTAATTACTTTAACAATTTATTATGGTGTATAACTAACTTTTCTTAGAGTAATGCTAGAAACTTGCTGGTTTTTCTAAAATTTTTAGCTTCTATATGAATTTTTATTTAAATTTCAAATTTTTTATTGAAAACAAATAATGAATAATGATGATATTATAAACAAAAAGGCTCTCACAAGGAAAAAGCCTTATCTGCGACATTGCCTTTTTGATAAGACTATGATTAATCGATAGTACGTCGAAAATAATTAGACACGTGTCCTGGCTTTTTTGCAAGTGGACCATTGTTTGAAAATTATGAGCGTTCGAATGTCACGGTCGCCGCGGTTGCCAAGCGTCTACTCGCGCGCGACTGCTTTTACCAAGCACAATCGGTGCAGTGGTAATGGGGCTGGCCTACAGACCACGCTCCCGAGGGTCGAAATATTTAAAAAAAAATTTTTTCTTTTCTTTTAATTTTTCGCATTGCAAACATTTCAAATAATAACTATTGATGCAACCTCGTAAATTGGAATTTCTTTTTTATTTCATTTTATTTTTTTCAAAAATAGTTACATTATCGGGAAATAAATATCGTGCAGGCACTTTTCGATTTATTTATTTGTATAGTTGTAAATAATTGTTCCTGTAGGTGATTATCATCGTACAAACATTTGGAACATAATGTTTTTCGACAACGAGCGCATTTTATAAACGCAACCTCGTTGCAATCGCAGCTTTTTCGAGTTGAAAAAAAAATTGCCGGAGGAGCATCAAAAATAATTATTTGGCATGTTAACAATGCAAAAAAAAATTCTTAAATGTTAACTAAACGATTTAAACCCGTGGCAGCGTGGTCTGTAGACAGGCCCCTTAATGCTGCGCTGGCGAAGCTTGGTGAGAACAGTCTCAAGCGAGTCGGTAGGCGTTTGGCAGCTGCGATGACTATGATTTTCAAACGCTCATCATTCTTAACCATGGGCTAACTACAAAGAAGCCGGTACACTTGTTCAGTTATTTTTGACTTACAATCGATTAATCATAGTTTCATCAAAAAGTCAATGTCGCAGAGGAGGCCTTTTCCTTTTCCGTAACTGCTTCAATGAAAGTTTATATTTAGTATGATCCATATGTAAAATCAAAACAAATATTTTAAGCATTCGTTTCATTAAAAAAAAAATTATATTCGTTTAAATAAGAAATTGTTCAAAAATTATTTTCTCTATTGTTTATTAAATATTTCCTCATAACTAAATAGTAAAACCAAATTGAAAAATTTTAGAAAAAACCGCAACCCTTCAACAATTATCTGAGAGAAGTTTGTTATAAATAATTTCCACCTAGCCTAGCCTAGCATGGTCATGGCGTCATGCTGCAATACTCAATATGCATTATTATTAATAGTACATGTTTATTGATTTTAAATCGACCCCTGCTTTTTGGCACATGCGCAGTTTAAAAAGTTGCTCAGAGCAAGTGCAGCGATACAAGGCCGAGACAGCCAAAGAACTTCGCTTGATAAATATAAACTGCTAAATCGTTGCTACAACTCATCGAATTTTCATTATAATACCTTTTCCACATGACGAGATATAATAGACAGAAAAAAATTACACAAACGCACACACCATAATATTTTATAAAAATTACATTTTTGAGCTTCTGGGGTCTAATCCTTGTAGAATATGTCAAAAAAGTGAAATTAAGAATTTATTTAATTGCAAACCTCCCTCTATGAAAAATCACTTGTTTACACTTTTTGTGTAAACATTTAATTTTAAGTAAAACGTAGTATTTAATGTACGAGAAACGATTTGTATTAAAAAAACTGCAAAAAATCATAGCTAGCACCAGAAAGTCACAAAAACTAATTTTTCACTAATATGTTTTCTTGGGACCCTATAAAACAAACTTATGGGAGTGGTACTCAGAAATATTTTATTTGCATTTGCGTGCTAATGACGAGAAACCGGAGATAAGAGATGGTTTAAAATTAAATTTAAATTTCTTGGAATTGAAAATTTTTTTCGGGAACCTGAGGACATGGATGTGCACAGTTTCTGATTCATGTATAGCCTGAAAAATGAGCCTAAAATTATAGATATATTATATTATTATATTTACCAATAGAATTGAAGATAACAGCTAAGGATAAGACCAGAGTACAGAGAATCCTCATTTTTTCTAATTAGATATGCGACTGATTGTTGTCTTATTTCAGAATTTGATTACAAATGTCACCAAAGAACGTTTTAGTACTTTACTAGCTTATACAATCTGTGGTATAGTCGTTATCGCTTAGATTAAAGACCTTGTCTTCTGAGAGATTTATATTTGATAAGAGTCAGTATCGACGGAAAAAAATTTGATTACATATTTGCTTAAAACTGATGTTATCACTTATGTAGCCTCCCAAGTTTCAAGGAAATTCTACGATACATGGTAAAAGTATTTGAAGAATAATTTTTATTCTTTCATATTTTTGAACTAATATTTTAGAGATTTCTTAGCAAAAAAGAAGCTATCCTGAAACAAGAGCATCTTCTTCTCACGTTGATTTTTAATCATACTACCACCCGAAGATATTTTTTGTTGTTTTTATGTTGAATTATTATTTTTTTTAATTTGCTCTCATTTAAACCTGTCTTTTTATCAAAAGCCACGGAATAAGTCAAGTGCCTGATAAAATAAAGATGTCATTAATTTATTTAATACGATGTTTAAAATGTTTTTCGATGAGGTTGTATTAGGTACAATACTTTATAGGTTGTAAGTTAATTGCATCCTGAAAGTCTAGAAAGTTTTTCATAATGCGATAGGTATTTAATTAAACCACCTCCTGAGCTGATGCTGTTATAACACTGACTCCTAAATGTTCAAGAGGTTCAGTGTACCTTACGTGCACATAGATTGTAGTTGATATCACAATAGAATGACTAGATGCATTTTTTATATTTCTCCATATTGTCTTCACTTTATACTTCAGTTTTCTATACTTACGGATATTGGTTGCAAATGTTGCTTGCAATTTCTGGGTAAGTGAACAAGAAATATCGATGATTAACTCTTTTATCTATTTTCTTACGCATCGCGATGTCGGGTCTGTTGGCTTGAATAGATTGGATAGATTTTTTTTTAAATTTGTAATATTTACAGTGAAAAATATGTTTACTGTCATTTTCATCAATTCTAAAAGTTATATGCATAAAAGTAAGGAAGGCATACAGACCGAGGTAGTCCTGATGCTTTGTGTAAGTTCAGTTACGATTTCGAGAGTTAAGTGAAAATATATAGCGCGCGTGTATCTTCTGTTTTACGATACGCAAGCCCTGTCATTGATTGAAAGTGTTGCCGTATTGAACAGGGATCTAATCAAAATCAGATAATGGGTTTGTAAGACAGGGTGGGTTTGATCTATTCCAAGGAGGCGCCCATACAATTAGGATCGAACTTCAGTTGCAGGTAAGATTGTTCAATAATTAAATTGCATTTAGCGCCTGCTCCCCATGATCAAATAATAGATGTAGAAAGCAACAAGAGATACGGCAACTTATTTGTCGCAATGGGGAAATATAAGTAATATTCAATACTTTTTATCGCAATAGTACAGTTAAAAAAATGTTCTTCAATCAAAATTATATTATGTATGGAAATTCAGTGTAGAATTATCGAATTGTTCGCTATTTTTGACGATAAGGCAGTCATACAATGCAGCAAGCGATGTTGAATTTTCAGTTCATACAGTTGTCTTATATACCAAATCTAAAGAAACTCCAAGATTTTCAGCGGTAGCAGTGGCTGCATGTCGCTTACTATGTGCGGAAAAGATTTCTGTGAAAATTACGTTCGCTGGTTGCGCTTCATTGCGATTCAAAATTTAAATCTGATCTGTGATCTTAATATTCTTGGAATTTTGTGTTCTTATAACCCTACCAATATTAATAAAAGCAAAGGCTTGCATTCTATGACTTGTAGTAAGAACTAGGAGCCTGACAAGCTTTTTGGACTAATCTTAAAGATTTAAGTCTTCATAGCTCGGTTAAAAACAATACTAATTTAAACCATTTACGAATTGTAGGTGTGGTCGCATCTGGAGCGAACTCGTCTCCATCTCGAAATCATTTCAAAAAACCTTTCATATTCTTTCATCGTTGGTGATTTGAAAATACACTGTTAAGGATAACACAGACCTAGTACGGTTGATTGTACTGCCTGAAAAGAGCCTTTTCTCGCACTCTTAAGTGAGAAAGTTGAGAATTTCAGGAAATATTGGCTTATATGGATTAAACAGTTGCGTGAAAAAAGGTCCTCTATTTATTAAGAGCCACATCACAGTTCATTGGTGAGTTTCGAATAGAAGACACGGATTATTAAACAAGGTTTCTGGAATCACTTTTTCCCTCAAGGCTTGCCGAACAACCTCCCGGTTATCAGGGTAAGATGTCTTCGAAGTGGATTTGGTTTCACAAGAAAGTAAGAGATTTATTTTTGGCTTAAAATAAACTGGATCTAGAATCAGCATTATTTGGAAAACTGGGTGCTAAGGATGGATACACTAGTCTGGAATAATCACATTACTCTTAGATTGTTTAAATTTAATTATGTAAAAGGCCTTTAAAATAATTGCAAAAGGTGAGAAGGCAAAGAGAAATCATTCTTTCACAGACGACGTACAAATATATACTGCTACAGAATCGGGTTTATTTTTCCACGATACATCAGTAACAAGAATACTAATTGTTAAGCTAGAACATAAATCCCTATTTAGCTTTTCAATTTGTCCAGTTATTTTTTTAATTGCAAAATTAGCTCATTCATATTCTGTTTCAGGCAATGATTTCCATGCTTCATGATTTGCGACAAAACTTTATTTTGAGCTAATATAAAAAGTACATATAAAATTTTTTTACAAATGTAACAGATGGCTGTTGAATTATCTATCTTCAATAGAACATAAAAAGAATGTAAATTTCAAGTAAAAAAGTACAAGCCAAAGAGCTTTCAACTCTGATGCAATAATATTGATTTCTTGGTAATATTAATTGTAAACTTACTCAGGATTACAGACAGCATAGCAACCAACAAGGGAAGCATCTGTTTAAATTTCGGTTACAAATTGAATGTTTTTTAGATATTTAAAACCAAAAATTAATATTTTTCACCCTAATAGATTGTTCTGATTTATTTTCAACAAGATTCCAGCATCAATGTTTCTATCGTTATGAAAAAGGGCACAATTCTTTTTTCTTTTGGAGTCTTTGGCTATAACCATCTAAAAGATATATCGAGACAACAAGATACGATTTAACAAATGAGCTTGTCAAAGTATCGAATTTCAAATCCAGTCAATTTTTGAAATGTGCAAATCTTGTTAAAAATAGCTAATTCTTTTCATACACACTGTAAAAATTTTTTTGGACCCGGTGTGGTGTAAATAGTTCGGTGTGAAAAATTTTATCACCGACGGTGTAAAAATCGCACTAAGTGTAGTGTGAAATTTAAACGGTGATTAGTTATCTTATTTGTAAAATTATTATTAATTACCCGGAATGGTGTAAAACAGTAAAATACACTGTGTTAAGTTTAAACGAGTGAAAAATTTACACAAAGAAAATTTTACACCGAAATTTCACACTTACGCGGCGGTGTAAAAGTCGCCGGGTCCAACTTTACACCAAAATTTTTTACAGTGCAGAAAGCATTAAAACCATTTCGCATTAGCCTCCTTATAACTTCAAAATAGATAAGTGGTGCTTGGAATAACCTAGCTCTTTTTCTCGTTCATTAAAAGCCCTCAACTTTATGATAATTGATGAATTTTTCTGAGACTTGTGAAGCATTCGGAGTGTGTTTGGACAATCTACAAAAAAGCATTAAGATGAATGACTGAAAGAAACCCTAACATTCCGAAATAGGATACTATTGTTTCTAAAAGCTTTGTAAAAATGTAAGGTGCCGTCCAAAGGCCAGAAGATACACAAGTAAATTCATCAACTTTACTATTAAATTCAAATCTTAGGTATTTGCTATGACTTACTTCGCAACTAGAGGAACAGGCGAAAAAATGTGTGATTACAAACCATTGGCTTAAGATTTTATGAAAGGGTATTTGGCAACCCTGAAAGATAAAGTAGTCAGGAGAGAGAATATTGATTTCGATTCATGTATAAAATACCAGAGCCTTGCAGCAAATTTCAAAAATGAATTATGCAATTCAGTCTCTGATGGCTTCTGTCGACTTTGCACTAATGTTCGATCGACTAGCTTTGCTGATTTGCTCTTTTTGACAAGATAGGAGACAAACAAAAACGGGTCAGAAGTAGAAGTAGCTAAAGCTTTTTTTTAAAGTTATTTAACTATGAATTTTGATTTCTCTTAAGAAAACAAGCTGATCTGTCTAATCTTGTTTCAGCGGACCTCAAAGTCCTGGTGAATTGCTAAAGCTAGATGTTATCTTCGTTTAAGCGCTTTTCAATTATTTTCTGATTGCTTAGTGCCTTACCAGTAGAGGAATCGATATTCGTAAAAGCACCCTTGCAAGAAACTGTTTTCGAAGTCGACCCACAATGTAAAAAAACTACACCTGCTCCTATATCCAGTTTCTGGAAAGTAGATGTCTGCTTCGCCGGTAAGATCAGAAACAAACCATGGTGAGGAAGGACCTAAACCATGGTAATAGGAAAAATTAAATATTTTTGAACAGAAAAATATAGAAAACCTAAAGTTTATCAAATATGAAGTTTTTTTTAAGGTTATGCTCATTGTGTCGCTAGCATATAAGATTCTTTTTGTCTGAACAATTAGCACATTGTCATTAG
>JAUELO010172532.1:0-16593 GCA_032357855.1 Amphibolips quercusostensackenii | reverse complement strand
AAGCTACGTATCACTATTTTTATCTTTTTCGTCCTCACGTACTCACGGATGTCTTCAATTTATATATATATATATATATATATATATATATATTTATTTATTTATTTAAGTATGTTAGAGTTTCGTAGCCCCGTGCAGAAACCCTCACAGTTTTGCTCAAGTGTCCGTTCATCCGTCGTACTGTTTTCCAAGTAGGGAAAGTGAGTGAAAATTATCAGAGTGGAAGTACGGAATATACGGAAAAATTCGGGAAGGGGAAGTGAGGGGAAATAGGAGAAGTACCGAGAAATAAGGAGAGGGAAAGTAGAAGGAAATAGGGTAGATGAAAAAGGGGAAATAAAGGGAGGAAGTGATAGGCTGCGAAGGAAGGGGCAGCAGAAGAAATGAGCGTAGGAGGTTAGGAGAAGCAAGTGGAGAGGTGTATGAAAATATGGAAAGGAAGCGAGATGGTGAGGCGAGTATGAGGATAAGTAGGAGAAATAAGAAAAATGAGAAAAGGGGAAGTAAGGAAAAATGAAAAATAGGGAAGTAAGGGTAAATGATCGTAAATTAACGGAGCGAAAGTGGTAAAAGTGCGGAGGAATGAGGGGAGGAAGAAAGAGGAGGATGAAGGAGAGGGAAAGTTGAAGAAGTACAGAGAAATGATGGAAAGGGAAGTGGAAGGAATAAGTGAAGGTGAAGTAGGTAAAATAATGGCAGGACGTGATGAGCTATGCAGGGAGGGAAAGCAGAAGAAATGAGCGCAGGATGTTAGGAGAAGTCAGGGGAAGGAAGTAGGAGAAATTGGTAAAAAATGTAAGAAGGAGAGGATAGTGGAAGGATGAGTAGGGTGAAAAAAAAGAAAGTAGGGAAAGTAAAGAAAAATAAAAAATGGAAAAGTGAGGGCAAATGGTCGTAAATTAACAATGCAGAAGTAGGAGAAGTAAGGAAAAGTAAGGAAAGGGAAAGTAAGGAAAGGGAAAGTGAAGAAAGGGAAAGGAAGAAGAAATAATGAGAAAGAAAGTGAGGAGAAATAATAAAAATTGAAGTAGAAGAGGTACAGAGAAATCATGAGAAGAGTAGAAGGTGAAATAAAGGGAGGTGAAGTAGCGGAAATAACGGGTGGATGCGATGTACCATGGAGGGAAGGAAAGAAGCAGAGATAAGTGCAGGAACTTAAGAGAAGTAAGAGAAGGAAAAAAGAAAAAGCTAGAGAATAAAAAGATGGGTAGGGGAAATGAAAAAATAAGGTAGGGGAAGTAAGAAGAAGTAAGGGCAAATAAAGGATGGGGAAGTGAGGGAATGATTATAAATAAACAGAGTGGAAGTAGAGGAAATTTAAGGGAATAAGAAGTGGAAAAATGAAGAGTAATAAGGAGAGGGGAAGCAAGAGAAGTACAGTGAAATGATGGGAGGAGAAATCAGGAAAATTAGAAGAGGTAAAGCAAGAAAAATAAAAGAGAAGATAACAGGCTGTAAATGGAGAGGAAGCAAAAGAAATAAGAAAAGAAGGTTAAGGGAAGTGAGGCGAAGAAAATAGGAAAAACTAGGAAAAAAGAAAGAATAAAAGGAGGAAAAGTGAGGAAAAATAATAAGTAGCGAAGTAGGAAAAGTACGTAGAAAGGATGAGGGGAGTAGGAGAAATAAGGGCAGTTAAATTAGGGTAAATAAGGGAATGTGATAAAATATGTAGGAAGAAGAAGCAGAAGAAATAAGCTAAGGATGTTAAGGGAACAGAGAAAAATTAAGAAAGAAGATGAGAAGGTAAGTATAGTTGGAGGGAGAGCAGGTGAAATAAGAAAAAAAAAGTAAAAGAAGTAAGAGGAAATAAGAAATAAGAAGATGAAAAAAAAACGATTGTAAATTATCGAAGTAGAAGTAGAGGAAGTGAGGGGATATAAGAAAAAAAACAGTAGGGAGAGTGAGGGGAAATGTAAGGTTAGGCAGTAAAGGGAAATTATCGCAAATTATCGGAGTAAAATTAGGGAAAGTGAAGGAAAATAAGGGGAGGGGAAGTGAGGAGAAATAAGATAAGAAAAGTAGGAGAAATGCGGGAAAATTGGTTAAGGGGAAGTAGAAAAAATTAGCGTAGAGGGTAAGATAAAATGTGTAGAGAAAAGTAGGGGAAATAAGTGAGAGAAGTGAGAAGCTGAAGAGAGAAAGATGGGTAAAGGTGAAAAAGGAAAGAGAAGAGTAAAAAAAATAAGAAAAATAAAAGTAGAAAAAGCAAAAGGAAATGAAAGATAGGAAAGTATGGGAAATGAAGAGCAGAAATGTAGAGGAAATAAAAAAGTCAAAAAAGGTAAAGTGAAGGAAAGTTAACGAAATCATTAGAAATTAAAGTGATTAGGTGCAGGAAAAGAAGGTCTCGAAAAGCAAGGGCAGAGAAAAGTAGAGCATGAAGAAGTTAGGATAGGAGGCGAAGGGTAAAGATTTGGGAATAAGGGCATTGAAAGAAGGGGTAATTAGGGGAAATAATTAGAGGACAAGCAAGGCAATTATGGTAAATAAAAGAAGACAAGGAAATTAGGGGACAGAAATTAGGGTAACTTAAGACAAATTATGGAAGGGGAAGTAGAGGAAGTAGGGGACATAATAAAAAGGGGACTGGGGAAAATGAGTGTGAATAAGGGTTATAAGTGGGGCGATTGCGGGGAAAGGTGGCAAGGGGTAAAATTAGGAAAATGAAATTATGGGCGGAGGTTTTTAGTGGTGAGGGGATTGTAGATCTCAAATAAAAGATATAAAAAAAAATCATTATCTTTAAAATGATACAAATTTTCAACAAAATACTTAAATTTACAACCAAATGGTTTACTTTTCTACTGAAAAATGTATTTTTAACTAAAAATAGGATAACAAAATTTTTAGTTTGAAAAATTTACATTCAACCAGAAAAGAATAAATTTTTAAAAAAATATTTAAATTTTCAAAAAAAAAAAATTAACCTTTAACTTGAACGATCTATCTTCAACTAAAAAAGTTCGATTCCGAACGAAACATGTAATAGTTGCACTTTAAGCTACAAGAGATTAATCTTGAATTAAAAATATCAATTTTCAACCAAAAATGGGATAGTTGCGTTTTTTACTTTATTCATTCTGCCTTAAAAAAAAAATTAATTTGTAACAAAGTAGTTTAACGTGGAACCAAGTAGTTAGATTTTCAACCAAAAAAGACGAATTTTCAGCAAAATACATAAATTTTCAACGAAATAGTTGAATATACAACTAAAAAGTCTTTTTCAACCAAAAACAAAAAATTTTAATAAATTTGTATATTAAAGAATTCATATCCAAACGTGAGAGGACGACTTTATAACAATATATTTAAATTTTCAATCAAAGAAATAAATTTTCCACTAAAATGATGAATTTTTAAACGAAAAAGTGTAATTTTCAACAAAAAATGCAGTAGTTGATATTATTCCCAAAAAAATTTTTTTTCACAAAAACAGTTGAATTCAACCCAAAAAGGTAAATTTCAAAAAAAATATAGTTGAATCCTCAACTAATATAAATTATTCTTTAACCAAATAGTGCAGTGCTAAACAAAAAGATGAACTTACTTATAAACAATTTTACTTTGAGCCAAAAATAATGAATTTTTAACAAAAAATTTAATTTTCAAGAAAACCGTTAAATTTTTTAAGCAGAAAGAACAATTTTCACCAGAATAGTTACATTTTTTGACAATAATACCAACTTTTTAATATAAAGTTGAATTTTCAACTCGAAAATATTTTTTTTTAAACAAAAAAGTTAACTTTTAAGCAAATAGTCGAATTTTCCGAACGAAAAGTATAATTTTTAACAAAATAGTTAAATTTTCAACATAACAATTAAATATTTATTCAAATAATTAAACTTTTAACAAAAAGAATATCCATTTTTAACTAAAAATGAAACAGTTGACTTTTTAGTTATAAATAATAATTTTTTGATAAAGAAAGAAATGCTTTTAGCAAAACAGTTTAACTTTCAACTGAGGAAATGAATTTTTTATTCAAATGATGAATATTTGATGAAAAAAGATGAAGTTTTAGAACAAATTATTTAGTTGATACTTCAGGAAAGTAAGAATTTCGATTTCAATATAAAAATTCAATTAAAAAAAAGGACGACATTTTAACCAAGAAGATGAATTTTCAACCAAAAATATTAATTTCAGATCAAAAATATAAATTTTCTACTAAAAAGGCAAATTTCTAACATAATATATAATTTTTCAATTGAATAGTTTAACTTTCAAATAAAAAAGATCAATTTCTAATCAAAAGTAGAACAGTGAAATTTTTATTTTAAAAAATTAATTTGGAACCAAAAAAAAATGAAATTTTAAGAAAATTATGAGTCTTTGCAAAAAAAAATTTTCCTACAAAGCAGTTCAACTTCCAAAAAAGCAGTTTGGTTTTCAACAAAAATATTAGATCTTTAGAACAAAATTTTCAACAAGTTAGTTCAAATTTTAACTAGGTAGTTTTTTCCACAAAAAAATATGAATTCTTAACCAAAAATGTATACATAGTTGATTCATTAGTCAGAAAACACTCTAATTTAAAAAAACTAAAACAATCAACTTAAACGATTGGAAAGATTTTACCCAGGAGCGCCATTATTGATGAGTGGAGCGTTAACCAACAGCTTCGGTGGCGTAAGTGGCTAACTGGCAATAGTGGCGTTCCCAGTTCGAATCCGGGCCGAGGTAAATTTTTTTTTCGTCTCTTGAAAAAATAGTAGACCAGAAATCGGTAAAATTAACATAAAAAATTGATTAATTGCACTGGCTCGGTAAATACACTGAATGGTGTAATTTTTAAACTCTTCTGAAAAATGTACTTCTTCAGATCCTGTGATCATACACACTTTCAATCCAAATATATTGAAGAGAAATGTATGTTAAAGCATGCAAATAAAATTCAAGAAGGTTGAAGAAAAGACGAGTGTAATTGTGCAACGAGCTATTCTTACTATGCTATGCCCAAGATGCGACTTTCCTCCCCAAGACTCAGTGTTGTCGATTTTTATTTTCATTTTTTTTTTTTTATTTTCCAGTAAACTAAAGTCATTAGAACATCAAAGATACCTCCGGCTTCATGCTCTCCTTCACTTCAGAAAAAGGGTTGGTTATACAGCGGTTGAGCTTTGCGATCGTTAAAAAAACTACAAATCTTCAAGGCAAATATGATGAGATGAAAATAAAGATAAAAAACGCAGAAATTTGTGCAGCAATTACAGCCTGAAATGTTTCGAATTTCATGCTAAAAAAAATATATGACTTTTTCACTAAATAGTTGAATTTTCAACCAAAAAGCTGAAGTTTCAACCAGGATCATTAATTTTTGTACTAAAGAAGATAATTAATTAACTACAAGGGATCCATTTTCAATACACAAATTTTTAACAAAATAAAGGATTTGAAACAAAATCGAAAACAAAAATAGTTGAAATCAACCAAATTAAACTTCTGCCGAGAGAAATTAATTTTCAAGCCAAAAAACCGATTGACAAAAAAAGTTTAAATTTTCTAAGAAAAGAAAAAGAATTTTTAACCAAGAAAATTAATTGTTTAGCAAAAAAGATGATTTTTGTAATTAAAAAAATTCATTTTTAACAAAGTAATTAAACTTGCAGCCAAGTAGTTAAGTTTTTAACCAAAAGATGAAAATTCTGGACAAGAAATTAAATAATTATAATAATCGAAATCAATATTCAACCAACATTCTTGAAAGAAAAGGAAATTTCAAACAGAAAATATAAATTTTCAACCAAGTCTTTTAATTTTCAAACAATATGGTAGAATTTGACAAAAACAGGAAAATTTTTAAGAAAACAGTTGAATCTTCAACCAACCAATTATTTTCAAACACAAAAAAAAAGAAATTTGTACAAAAAATGAGTTTTCAACTAAAAAGGTAAATTTTTGCAAAAGAGTAGAATTTCAAACCGCGAAAAAAAAGCAGCCAATGAAGAAAAAAAATTGAACTAAATAAATAAAACCAAAGCCAAAAAATTAAATTCTCCAAAAAAAAAACAGTAAAATTTTTCACCTGATTATATGGATTTTTAACAAAGTGTTAACTTTTAACAGATTATTAACACAAAAGTCAATTTTCAACCAAATTTACCGTTTTTCGGTCAAAAAATCATTCTACCTATAAGTTTATCTGTTTTGTTGTAAATTTATTTTTTTTGTGAAAAATTCATATTTTAAGATTAAAAGTTCAACTTTTTTAAAGCAAATTACTTTTTTGAATTAAAAATGATTTTTTTTCTTAGTGAAAATTTAACTATTCGATTTTGGGTAGAAAAGTAATCTTTTATCTCAACTCTTTTGGTATCTCAACTCAACTCTTTTGGTAGAAAATAAATTTTTTGGGTGAAAATGCAACAGCTTGGTTGAAAAATATTCTCATTTATTTCACAACTGATGTAATTTGTTGAAAATTTGCCTTTTTTGTAAAATTGATTTATTTTCTTTTCAAAATTAAAATATTTTTTGATAAAATATTAACGATTGAATTTTGTGTTAAATATTCATATTTTTAGGTTGAGAATTTAAAAAATTGAAAATTAGACTATTTAACATAAAATATTCGTTTTTTGTCTTTCCGAAATCCAACAATTTGGTAGAAAATTCAACTGCTTTAAGAAGAGTCTTTTTTTATCAAAAACTAATTTGTTTATATAAAAATTCAGCGATTTCATTTCTGGTTAGAAATGTTTTTTTTTATGTTTGAAAATTCACCTGGTTGGTTTAAAAATTATGTAGGTTATTAAAAATTCGTATTTTTGTGAAGAAATTTATAGTTCAAAATTCAGCTATTTTGCTAAATATTTATGTTTTCTATTAAACATTCACTTTATGGGTTCAAAACTATTGTTGTCAACATGAAATAAACTATTTGAATAAGAATTACCTTCTTTATTAAAACTTTATACCTTTGAGTAAAAAATTTAACTGTTTTGTGTAAATAATTTCATGTTTTTGGCTTAAAAATACAACAATTTTGTGGAAAAATTGAACTATTTCGTGGATTCTTTTTTTTACTAAAAATGTATGTAATTTGTTGAAAAATCTTTCTTTTCATTAGAAAATCAATCTCATTGGTCAACAATTACACTATTTAGTAAAAAATAATTGTATTTTGTTAAAAATTCATATATTTTGGTACAAAAATAATCTTTGTGGTTGAAAATTCAACTATTTTTTTAACAATTTCTGTATTTTATTAATTTTTTTTCTTGTAAAAAATTAATATTTTAGTTAAAAATCAAACTTTTTGGTTAACAATATAATTATTTGATTAAAAATTCAACAATTTTAACAAAGAATTTTCTTTTTATTAAAAATTAGTTTGTTTAAATTGAAATTTAACCACTCAATTTCTGGTTAAAAACTGATTTTTTATTTTAAAAATTCAACTCGTTGGTTAAAGATTTTATGTCGGTTGTAGATTATTCGTCTTTTTTGGCAGAAAATTAATCTTTTTGGTTAAAAATTGTACTATTTGTTTAAAAATTTTTGGATTTTATAGAGAATTTTTTTGTAGTACAAGTTTAATCTTTTTAGTTAAAAATGTATCTTTTTGGTTGACAATATAATTACTTAATTATAAATTAAACAATATTGACAGCAAATCTTTTTTTATTAAACAATAATTTGTTTAAATAAAAATATGACTATTCAATTTCTGGTTAAGAATCATTCTTCCTAGTGGAAAATTATTTTATTTTGTTAAAAATTTATGTATTTAAAAAAATGTGTTTTTTGTGTTGAGAACTATTTTTTTAACATAGAATGTTAAAATAATTTTCACTTTAAATTTGGTTCAATTTTAAGTAGGTTTTAATTTTGACTAAAAATTAAACTTTTTTGTTGAAAATTCATACTTAACTGTTTTGTATAAATAATTCGTCTTTTTGTCCTAAAAATTCAACAGTTTTGTAAAAAATTCAACTATTTTATAGAAGATTCGTTTTCTTTTATTTAAATTGTATTTTGTTAACAATTCATCTTTTTGTGTGAAAAATAATCTTCTTAATTGAAAACTTATCTTTTTAATCAAAAATTTACATATTTTATTGCGAATTCATTTCGTTTCATATGTAGAAAATTAATTTTTTTTTCGATATAAAATAAAAAAGTTTTCTTGGTTGAGATATCAACCATAACATTTTTTACTGAAAAAAAATTAGTCGTCGAAAATCACGTCTGAATTTTTGAACTTGAGTTTAAAATTCTGAATTTCCTAGCTAATGACAATTCCAACCCAGCTACCTGCGAACAGTTCCCCCACTACAGGGCTTCCCCTGACACAGCCGAACTGATGCCGCCAAACATGGTCAGCGGCAGCAGTTCGGCAGAGTTAGGGGAAATCGTGTAGTGGGGGAACCGTTCACAGGTAGCTGGGACGAAATTAACTATAGCCCTAAATTTTCAAATTTCAAAGATTTTCCAAGTCTTGGGGTAGAAAATGAGGGACAGCCACCCCAATCGCTCCTCCCTTGATCCTCCATTGGTTCGGACTACAAAAAATTTTAGGCTCTAACTAAAGGAAAATTAGAGAAAAGGAATAGCGTTTTTCCTTTCCTGTTTAATATTTGTCAAGTGACTATTGACTGGTTCAAGCGTGCTTTTCGGTGAAATTTTAATTAGCGCGACGCGAAGCGCGTAATAAGCATTTCCCCTTAGCAAGGAGAAGTGAAATTTCAAAGGCGCGATAAAGCTGTCGTCCTGTCCATCCGCATACCGTCCTGAATGCGCCAACCCATAAAATTCATTAATATTCTTTAAGTACGGTGGCCATAAACACGCTAAGGAATCTTTATAGCTTCTAGAGAGGTTGACTCGTTTATTATAAAGGAGACACTATGTTTGGACATAATTTGTCATTACTTATTAGGAGCGGTGTATAAATTACTTAGAGCTTTTTCAGAAATTTTGAACTTCGTATATCCTTTTCTTAGGGTCTACTAGTTTTTTCAACCCCTTGAATACACTGGGAATTTCATTAAGGTACGGTTTCGGGCATGGTCCTAAGTAGCCTTCACTTAAATCAAACCCAATCTTTGCTCGTTTTAAGCGTAAACAGGCCGGGCTGCATGAATCGTTTCTCTCAATTTCAGACGCATGATGCAACTTGATGCAACTAGTGCGTCGAATATGGTGATTATGCTGTTGTCACGCTTGACTGAGCAAAGCCTTTCTTTCAGCCCCGCAACTTCTTTCGTCTTGAAACCGCGGAGGCTGAAATTTTAGGAACGGCTTAAATGGGGTTTCCAGTGTAAATACATTTTTTTTGTGAATTCAGTCATTACTGTTTCTCATAACATAACAAAAAAGTTAAACTTGCTGAAAAATAATTGAATTTTCAATAAATGAAGATGAATTTAAAAATTGAACTGATAAATAAATAGCTGAATTATACTTTTTAATTTTGATTTTAAAACAAAAACGGTTTAATGAAACAAAAAAAAAAACAAATTTCAAACCGAATTTTGAAAAAAGTCTTATTTCAACCAAAAATAAAGAATAATTTCTATTAAAAAAGATCAATTTTCATGAAAAAGATGAATTTTCTACCAAAAAGATCAAATTTTTTTAAAATGTGTTTTTAGAAAATAGAAAAATTTTCACCTAAACAGTTGATGTTTCAACAAATTACATACATTTTGAGCCAAATAGTTTAATTTTTATACTAAAAAATTAAATATTAACAAAAAACGGAATAATTAAATTTACACTAACTGTTTCTTAATAATTACCAGAATTTTTTTACTTTTAATTAACGAATTGAATTTTCAACAAGAAAAATAAATTTTAGAATAAAATAATAAATTAAATAATTTAATTAGGTTTGAAATTTCTATTCTAAATTAAAAACAGTCGAAATACATCTGAAAAATTTTGACAAAAATCGTGAAATTCTCAGCTAAAACAGATTCAATTTTAATCAAAAAGTTGCATTTTCATTTTAAAAATATTTAATTTATACAAAAAGAAATAAATTTGACTATGAAAGGAAGATATAATTTTCAACTGAAATTAAATTTCGAACCAAACAAAATTTGTCTGTCATTACAGGAAAAAAATTTTAACCAAATTGTGAAATTTTCAATAAATTACATAAATGTGAAACCAAATAGTGTGATGTTAAAATTGATAAAATAAATTTGTTGAAAAACAGTTTAATTTTATACTAAATAGATGAATTTTTAACAAATTGTTGAATTTTTTGCAAACCAGTCGAATTGTCAAACTTAAAGTGTTATTCTTTATTACAAAAGTTAATTTTCTATTAAACAATTGAATCATGTAAAAAAGGTTGAATTTTTTACTGAATTGTTGAATTTTCAAGTAAAAAAAAGATGAATTTTCTATCAAATAGTTTAATTTTCAATCCAAAAATGAGAATTTGCAACACAAAATTTAATTTTCAAACAAAAAAGATAAATTTTTAACCAAAAAGTGCAATTTTCAACATTTCCAACCAAATGGTAAAATTTTTAAGCACATAGATAATTTTTCTTTAAAAAAATTCATTTTTAACATAAAAACGAAACTTTTAACAAAAAAGTCTTATTTTTTAAAGTAAACAGCTGAATTTTCAACTTATTCAAGAGAAAAAAAATGTTAACAAATTATTAAATTGTCAAGCCAAAAAGGCGAATTTTTTTCAAAACAGTTGAATTTTAAAGCTGACTAAAAAAAGATCATTTTTCAACAAAAAATAGAATAGCTACATTTTTTATTTAAAAAATTAGTTTTCAACAAAATATACAAATTTTCAACAAAATAGTTCAATTTGTAACAAGTTTAATAAGCTTTAAACCTAACAAATTGATTTACTGCAAAAGCGACAAATTTTTATCAAAATACATTAATTTGCAATGAATAATTAAATTTTTATTTGAGGCGATTAGTTTTCTACCAAAAAAAAAATACATTTTTAAGAAATACTTGCATTTTTAACCAAATAATAATTTTATTTTTAACTAAAAGATATTAATTATTACCTAAAAATAGAATAGGTAAATTCAGAGTTAAAAAAATTAATTTCAAGCAAAAAGAGACAGAATTTTTGACAAAGAATTTGAATTTTTAACCAACGAAATTTTTTTACTAAAATGATGAGTCTTGACGTAAAAAAATAAATTTTTAACAAAATAGTCCAGTCTTAACCACGTATTTAAATTTTAATCAAATAATACAATTTTGAAACATATAATACAATTTTAAAGAAACAGCAAATGAATTCACAACCAAAAAATAACAAAAAATAAATTTTAATGCCTCTAGTGTAAATAATAAAAAATACAAAAAAAATAAATATCCTCAATTCGCGATATTTTATAAAAAATAAAATTGTTTAAATGAACAAAAACTGTTTGAACACATAAAAATTAAATTAAAAATACATTAAATCGCGTAATTCATTCTTTAAAGGATCTATGAAACAGAGGGGAAAAAATAATAAGGGTCAATATTCTTCAAAATTTTTATTGCACTTGCATAGGGTATTTTTTGGGGCATCATGAAAGGGGCTCAGGTGGGTTAAGTTAAAAAATTAATTATGGATTCGTATTTATTGAAGAACTTTCATTTGATAAAGAAAGTATAACCTATAACTAATTATACATTTCCATGTTTTGGACGGAATTTACAAAAGTGTCTTTTTTCCCAGCTAGTCTTATGGGAAACTTCTACGCTCTACGCTCGAATATTCCAAGTACGAAAATTCCCCCACCTCCAACCACGGTCCCTCCACGCCATCGGCCGCGTCAGCGGCTGACCAATTGAAAAGAGGACCGAAGAGCGAGAAGCACTCGTTTGCGGCGCGCGCATCGATGCAAGGCGGGGTCAGCCAATTAACGTCGCTTGACAGAATCACTCCACTACTCGCAGTTAAGGGTAGGGGCCCCTGCAAATTTGGACTATGCGAATCTTTACGTTTCTCGGCCTTTGGAATAAGTGAGAGTTCACGGTATTTAAATTTTTAAACAAATTTAAAATTAATTATTTACATTTTTTGTGAACGTGACAAAATGTAGGAGAGGTTGCCGTCGAAAAAACTTAAAACTTTTTATTGGATGATCCGATTGTAGGTTATCCCTTTAAATTCAGAAACAGGATAGCCCAAATAAACACGATAATTATTAGCACTCGTCATTGAATAACCCATATTCATTTTGATGAATCATAAAATTATATCGCGTGCTCGATATTGGTGCATAAATTTCCCCCTTTCATGAATAATTGATTATTTTAACTGGTATAGAATATAGTAGACTTATTAACTGTTTAATGCGGGGGACAATGCAGGCTAAAAATGTGTCTACATAAATTAGTGCATAATTATGCGCATGATGAAGTAGCTCAACGTGTACAAGAAAATTACAGTTAAGAAAAGGTTTGGTTTAATGAAACAAATTCTATCTTTAATTTAGGGTCAAAAAAATATTTTATTGATATAAAAAAATCTTTGTTGGATTTAAATTAACATTTTTTTTAAGTGTATACTAGGATGGTCGAATATTCCATTAAAAATTGTTTCCTCTAATTTTTATGCATACCCCCCCCCCCACTATTCGTTCCAATTGACAAAAAAGTTAATAATTTTATTTTTTTATTAATGTATAAAACGACATTTAGAGGTTCTGCAAGCAT
Organism: Amphibolips quercusostensackenii; assembly: GCA_032357855.1. NCBI lineage: Eukaryota > Metazoa > Arthropoda > Insecta > Hymenoptera > Cynipidae > Amphibolips > Amphibolips quercusostensackenii. Next base: position 3,945 of record JAUELO010172532.1, on the reverse strand, counting down.
TTTTGGTCATTTTTGTAAATTCTATTTAAAATCGACAATATTATGTGAATCGAACTTTCAACGTTTCTCTTATTTTTATATTTATTATTTCATTTTATATGTTATATTTTTTTTATGTAACACTAGTAAGTCTGCTTTATATGGTTAAAAAAACTCGATGAGTGAAACATTGTGTTTGAAAATTTTTGACACAATTAACAAGTTTTTGTGGCTTTTTAAATACAAGTTGTTTCTGGTACATAAAATACTACTTCACACTCACAATTATTTGTTGACATAAATTGTTTAAGCAATTTATTATTGGGTTTACACATTGTCTCTTATAATAGAGTTAAAAGGTCGCAGTTTTTTCGATTTTTAAAACTTATTTTCAATTTTACAGTTAGAATTCAGCCAATAATTAAGTTAATTTCATAGAAATAATTGTTTAAACAATTTATCATACATGAAAATATACTTTTTAAATAATGACAGAAACTTGCAGTTTTTTCAAAATATGTTCTACTTTTGGTCCACTTTTCATCTAGAGTTAAGTAATAATTAATTGAAAGTGATTAACTATTATTTTTCAAACCATTTTTTACATTCTATAATAAAATTTTTTTTTTAATAATTCTGGAATGTTGCAGTTTCTTCTAAAATTTATCCCTACTTGTTCAATTTTTAATTAGAGTGAGGCAAGAACGCAAATTATTAAACGTAATTGTGTTAGCAATGTATTGGTATTTTAACTAATATTTTATTCAAACAATATTAAAAAGTCGCGGTTTTTCTGAATTCTTTGAATTTTATTTTTTTCATTTTTTATTTTTATTATTGTTTATAACTTTTATTCTCCTATTTTAGTGTTAGATAGTTGCAGTTCTCATAAAAAATTTTATCTTTTTGTTTACTATTTGCGTTAACTAAAATAAATATTAATGCAATTAAGCAAAGTTAATTATCTAAATAAGTAATTATTGTTCTTAACAATCTTCTTTCAGGTGAATAACAGAAAGTGCCAGTTTTCCTGAATTTTACAACTCATTTGTAATCCTATGATTAAAGTGACGTAATAATTTATTAAAGTTAACAAAGATAATTATTCAAACAATTTATTATTATTTTTGATAATATAATCTGTGGATAATGATAGAAATTTGTGGTGGTTTTATAAAAATTTATACTTCTGTTTACTTTTTATTTAGTGAGGTAATAATTAGTTTAAGTTGAAAAAATTATTTGTTCAAACAATTATTTATTGTTTATAACTATCTTCTCTTAGATAGTTGTTTAATAGTCGCGGTTCCTTCAAAATTTTCCAACTTGTTTCAACTGTTAAATAAGCGTAAGGCTGAAAAACATAATTGCTTAAGCAATTTATTATTATTTATAATAATATTCTATTTGAAATAATAATAAAAAGTCGTGGTATTTTCTTGAATATTCAACTTTTTGCCCACCTGCCACTTGGGTTATAATTAGTAAAATTCAACTAATCTACTTGTTTAGACAATTCATTATTATAAATATAATTGTTAAATTGTTATAAAAAAATAAACAATAGGGCAAATCATTTCTCTAATAATGTGTTCCTTTCTTGTAAATATATTTTTCTAAAATGAAACGTATGTCAAAAATATTCTTTAAATTTACATTATATATTATAATTAATGTAATTCTTTTTTTTAATAGTTTCTACAAGTAGTTTTGTTCAAATTAAAAATGATAAAATTTATTATTTGTTGCTAACAAGAATGTTAAGGCAAAACTTAATTTTTTATAAAAACCCGCAACTTTCTAGCATTAATCCAAGAGAAGATTGTTACAAACTATAATAAGATATTTAAACAAATATATTTCTTAATTTGCATAAATTATTATCTTATTAGGCAGAAAGTGGACTAAAAATTAAAAAATTTTGAAAAAAACTGCAACTTTCTAGGACATGATAGTTATAAACAATGAGAATTTGTTTAATTAATTATGTTCGATAAATTGCATTATTTATTACATCACTGAGTTAAAAGTTGCAAAACGTGGAAAATAAAAAAAACAGCTGTGCTCTGGAGCATTACTACAGATTAAGGTAAAATAAATTTTCTACAAAAAAGTTTAATTTGATACAAAATAGTTCATTTTTTTCTTGAAAATTGAATTTTCAAACCGAAAAGATGAATTTTTTGTAAAAAATGTAATTGCTTAAATTAAATTAAAAATATAATAATTTTAAATAAAAAATAATTAAATTCAACGAGAAAAGGCAAATTTTCATCAAAATACATAAATTGTCAAACAAGGATTTTCGACGCAAATGTTAATTTTTGACCAAGAAATTAAATTTTTCACTAAAAAGATAAATTTTCAACGAATTACATACATTCATAACAAAACAGTTAAACTTTTAATTCAGAAGATTAATTATCTACCAAAAAAGACAAATTTTTAACCAATTACGTAAATTTTGATCCAAAAATTTAATAGTTAAACTTTTAATAAAAAAAAAACAAATTTTTTAGAAAATAATTGAATTTTCTAACAAATTTTTGATTATTTAGGACGAAAAGACGAATGTTCTGCAAAACAGTTGAATTTTCAATAAAAAATTAATTTCTAACCAAAAATTTCAACTATTAACCAAAAAAAATAAACCATCATCAAATTGGTTGAATTTTTAGCCAGAGATTAATTTTCTAATAATTTTATGAATATTTACAGCTATGCAGCATTACTATGAAAGAAAATAGTTGTGAGCAATAATAATTTGTTCAGGCAATCATGCTTGCTGAATTAAATTTAATATCACCACCCTTAAATTGACAAGTAAATAGAAAGTCGAAAATTACAAAAATCTCCTTGATCTAACTGAAAGCTAAAAATAAGTTCCAAAATTCAGACAAAACCGCAATTTCGTATTGACATTCTAAGAGAAAATTGCTAGAAACAATAATAAATTATTTAAGCAATTTGTGTTGATATCTAACTATCAGTAAAAAATATCATTATTGTATTAGGAACAATTTTATTCAAAAAACCGCAAAAAAAATATAATGAGCGCGAAAAACTCGCAAACCCCAATTTTTCACTTATGCGGTTGTTTTGGGACCTTATAAAATATACTCATGGGTGTTATATTGAAAAAATAATTATTTATTGGTATTTCACATCTAATGGTTTCAATTCGATGCACTCATATTGAGGATTAGGAATAAAATTTACAAACATCTTTTTTTTTATTGAGAATACCTCTTAAACTTAATGCGGCTTGCGAAACCTCTCAATATTATTTTTTTTGCTTTGTATTAATAACATTTACAAAAATTTTTTAATTCATTTAATTAAACTTCCTTAAGGGCATGTGAAAGACATAAATACCTACATTACCAACCTCATTTTTCCAATTCCACGATCTTTTTTTTGAATTCAAAAACTTTTTTTCTGAATGAAATATCAGGCTAAAACCTTGGCAAATGTATAAGAAGGCAATAAACTATGTCTACGTACTTTATTCGAGAAGGAATTTTGCAAAAAATTATTTCCGAAGAAACTAAAACTGGGTGCATTTTTTGAACCTAAGAACTTTTTTTATAAGTGAAATATTGGCATCAAACTTAAGGAAATGCAAGAGCCAACAGTAAAGTACGTTAATGTAAAACATTTGAGTATAAAAGATGCAAAAAGAGAAATCCCAACTAAATGTCAACCAGGTGACTTGGGACTAGGGATGGCCAAGTCGATTCCGATTCCTTATAAGAATCGATTCTTGTAGCCGATTTTTCGATTCCTCGGAATCGATTCTTGATCCCGGGAAATCGATTGCAGGAATCGATTCTTCGTCGGGATCGTGTTCGATTCCGATCACAGAGCTAACGGAAAATAAATTTTTAATTCACTATCTAAAAGTACAAAAAATTACAAAAAGGTTATGAATTTTCTAAGAAAACATTTTAAAATCAATTGAAATTT
>JAUELO010171648.1:0-16600 GCA_032357855.1 Amphibolips quercusostensackenii | reverse complement strand
AAGAGTCCTTTTCGAAAAACGTCAGAAAAAGAAGAAGATAAAGGAAAAGAACAAGAAGATCTGCAACGGATAATATGGAGACCAAAAACAAATTTGTTTTCAAACTGTATAGTAAAAAATTTAACCAGGACTATAAAAGTACGTGTAGTCATTATTTAGTATGTTATAAGGATGTGAACATATAAAAAATTAATATATCTGGGGTATCCAACTCTTATGCTCTTTTTCTTTTATTCATTTTTTTGCATGACTTGAAAAATTTATTTTTATTAATACTAAATATCTATCAATCCAAAATTAAAACAAAGGACATGCTGGTCATTCAGCTGTTCAAGATGAACTTAAAATTGATTAGCTAAAGATGTATAATACATATGAAAATTCTCGTTGAATATAATTAAAACGAGACGGTTTGACAAAATTTTACATTTGTTTACAGACAATATATTTGCTAACAGTAAAAACTGAGATGTGATATTTTTATCTTCTTTGACGTGTTTCATGCGAGAGAAGGAAATCAAACAAAGATTGGTTTATTTTAAACGAGTCTTACTTAAAAGTGTTCGAGGTACTTATTTCATGGTGTCCACTGAAATCGTTAGTTTGATTCTACCATATAAGGTAACATGGCATCTGGCAATATAACTTATTGTTTTTGGTGATTTGAAATTTTCTTGTAATTTCATCAATGTAACAACTGTACACATATTTGCATACAGAGAAATATTTTTTGTGAGGTTTTTATTTGTTTACTTAAGACTCGTATATGATACTGATAGGCTTTGATTTCACAATTTGCAATCTTGAGAAGTTATTACTTTCTTAAAAAGAAGTTCTGAGTATGCCTAGAAAACTTGCAAAATTATCCTAAAAATAACGATTTTACATGAAACTATAACATTTATATTTATTTTATTCTGGTGCAAGATGTTTTATTCATATTCAAAATTTTTTAAATATCCCTTACACGTAATTTATAGATGGCACATAGATCTCTCGATTCCCAAAACAGCTTTCTAAAGGGGGAGGGAGAGCTTAATGTTACCAGGGTTCGGTGACATAAACAGTATCCCCAGGATACCGAACGACCTCTCACAGTAAAATTGCCTTATATCTTTAAGCGGGGCCTTGCAGAGGGTGATCCTTTTGAAAATAAAACAACAACAAAACGTAAGGGGAGTCGAAGGTGATCTCTCTAAAAAAGTATCTCCTCAGTTGAAGTTGAAAATGACTGAAGGGGCCTTAGAGTATACTTTTAAATCTCCAAGTGCGGAACCATCTGAGAGAAACCCTGGCGTAGCAGGAGGTACAGGCCAAACGGTAAACCCACGACGAGCTAAATTGTCGGAAGCTGCAAGGAAGAGGTTGATACGCCAATTGTTAAATCATTTAGACGCAACAAGCAGACAAAAGGGAACGCCAAAGAGGCCACATTCTAATAGCGGCACACTGAATGAAAGCATAGAGCAAAAGAAGATGCGACTGTAAGGTTCAAGAGTTATTTATAGCTAGGCCCTTCAAAGTCACTTGAAAATGGACATAGTCGCCGGAGGGTTCCTAATAACCAAATTAGATAAGGACCACATCAAGGCAATTAAAGCGGCATTAGAGAAAAAAATCGATGGGTTGCAACCTAGAGCCATCATCCCAAATTTTGAAAATTGACGCTTAAAAAATAATGCTTTAATCGTTATCTAGCGTAATGAAGTTATCTGTTCGGAAAAAGTAGCCTGAACTTAGCTCATTGAAACTGTTAACGGATGACAACCTCGGACGGGAGCTAAGATCAAAGTAATCGACAGCGAACATCTACCAAGTCCAGCACAGCTGCTGGTTTAGATTTCGGGTGTAACAGTGGTACCAACAGTGGTACTTAAGAGGATAGCTAATCTAATATCTGACAATAGAAACGAAAGGATCAAAGATTGTCAATGTCAAGGTAGGTAGTCAAGCCACCCAACTTGTAATAAATATAGAGCCAGTAGTGATCGAGAGTTGCAAGGAAATCGACGCAGGCCTCACTATGGGTTAAAGAAGATCAATGTGAAAAACCTTCCAAAAACTATAATCACAACCGAAGACAGAGCCTTAAATTGTTAACGAAAAAGGCGAAGAAGAAAACTGGACGTTAAATAGGACACTATATGTCCCCCTTCGAGTATGGATTTCATCTAGATAAACCTTCACCACGCTAAAGAATCATCTGCTATACTGAGCCAATGTTTAGCAGCGCGACAAACGGCTTTTGCCTCAATACAAAAACTTTAATCGTACGAGACAAAAGCTAGAGGGTTAAGTAGCGAAAACGGATTAGTTATTTATGATGCTTCCGTAGAAACACCTATCGCAGCAACTTATGTCACAAGCAATATTAAATTTATTGGAATACGAAGGTTCCTTTTTAAAAACTTGGTGACGATACAGATCAAGCACCATTTGGGAGACAGACGCCAGCCTATGATGATTTGCTAAGCGTACCTGCCATTTGAATCCAAGGAGCCACTACAGTCTGTGGATTGAAGATATCTATCGGACTACTGCTGCGTTGAAGAATGGATTGTTCTGACTTATGCTTGATTATAAGTATCAGGAAGGTGTTCAAGGAATAACATGTATTGTCGCATACGTCCCTATTTGATATTCCAGGGTGCAGGAGCCCCAAAAATCAACTTAATGGGATACTCATAGAGAGGATTTCAGCAGTTTTTGGGAGCTATACCAGGCAAAATCAAGTCCACTAAAGAAATGGAATTTGCTTCCGATATCCTACAAAAAGGTATGAACAAAGTGTATGAGGAAATTTGTCCTCTTCGTGATAAGAAAAAGGACAGTCATGCACCGTGGTTGAATCCTCGACTTAAAGACCTGAAAAAGTATACTCGATGCCTTCTCAAGAGGACTAAAAATCCTTTAAAGTCTTTGGACCGATTAGTTTGACCTTGTTCATGTAAAAAACACTATACAAATAAGTCGACCTTCACAAATAATTGGAAATCCGTTCCATATAAATCATTTTTTCGCTTAAAAAGAAAGATCTACCGTGAGCTCTCTCTATTCGTTTGTCTTTCGCATTAATAATACAATGCGGAAGATAAAGTAGCAATTGCAGCATTTCTACATATATGGTGGGCATTTAATAGAACCCCCTTAAATCCATATACGATTCTGCTAAAATACACAAAGTTAGTAGCACCGTAAACAGTTGAATGCACGCCATGTTGGAAAACAGAACGGTACCTACAATACATTGTTATGAAGTGAAGACCAAAGTTTTAAAGAGATGTTCACAGGAAAGAGTTCTTTCATCCACCCAGTAGGCGATTGTCATTGATGACCTGATTCGTGATTTAAACAAAGCGAGGTTTTTAATTAAAACCTATGTAGATGACCTGACGATTTTAGTAACTAGAAAGCATTAGGGCACCTTAGTGAACCGCATGCTGTCAGCGCTCAAAATAGGAAAGCAATGGTGCAAGGACCGTTGTTTGTCTGCTAACCCGGACAAGACAAAACGCATGCATTTCTTCAGAAGAAAGAAGCTTCCTGACCTTAGGAATCTTAAACTCTACGTTCAGGAAGTAAAATTTTCAAATCAGAGAAGTATTTAGGAGTAATATTTAACCCTAAACTGGATACTCCATGTTACCGCAATAGTAAAGAACGCTTAAATGTCTTTTTAAGCCTGTAGATGTGCAATAAGGAAAACCTAGGGCTCAAAACTTAGGCTCACTAACTAATTTAATACAATGATAATTAGACCCGTAATAGCATATGCATCAATGATCTAGTTACCAAGGACTGCTTGGCGATCACTGGTGCTATGAAAACAACACCAACAGCTCTTGAAGTCAATTTGAACATCCCGGCGCTTCATCTTTTCTTAAGAAAGATTGCGGCATCGGATGGCTCCTAGTAAAGAGCAACCTTAGTGATGTTAATGTTACAGATCTTTATGATATTAGTAAGCGAATGCTGTTTGAAGATAATATTCTTGCTATGCAAACTAATGTTGTGTTGAGAAAACAATCCTTAATGAAACCCTTTAATGTCACCTTCCCTAAAATGCCCTGGGCTGAGATAACAACAGCACAGGACACATTTCCTTTAATTTTCTAAGACGAAATAATGACTAGTTATGCTTACCTGTAGGAAAGTTGTAAGCTGGCTTATAAAGGTCAAAACACTTACGTTTTTGTTGACAGTCAAGTAGTACCTAAAACTATTACATCTAAAAAAATTACTTCTAGACTAGTCTAGAGCTGCTTTCAAGATCTCCTTAAGGTTGCCGGTAAAAACTGGGTCAGTCTGATCGAAGTTCCCGCTCATAAAAATATTGAAGGTAATGAGAAATCAGGTGCGCTTACTAGAACGGAAGCTTCGCAGCTATGCGAATATCTGCTAGATTCTTAGAAAGGTGGGTAGGGATTATTTTTGTTCAAGATATTTTTCGGCTGTTTTAGTTGAAGACAGCTAAGATGGGGTTCATTTTATGTGCTGGGGGTGGTTTTTGAAATTGTTTCTTAATACTGTGGTGATGAAGGTACCTACTAAATAATTAATTAGGCGTCTGGTGTAATGATTTTTAACTAAAATTTTTTTAGCGTTCTTATTTAAATGGCATCTCAGATGTGTTTTGTTACATGTGCTAGAATTAATTTCTTAGTGGTATTTATTATTACTTTAGGGATTATGGTGATGATTCTGACCCTCGTAAAGCTTTGAAAAAATTACTTACAGTTATAGATATATTATATTATTATATTCACAAATAGAATTAAGGATAACGGCCAAGGATAAGACCAAAGTACTGTCTATAATTTAAAATTAATTTTTTTAAATATACTTATTTTATTTTTATTCAATTATTATATTTATCAATAGAATCAAGGATAACTACCAAAAATAAGAGCAAGAGTCCACATAATTCTAATATTTTCTCATCAGGGGAACAAATGTTTGATGTCTTAATAAAGACTTTCATCAATATTGTAACTATTGAATATTCTATAGTAATATACCATAGTTTTTCTCTCTTAAACTCAAGGCCTTCTAAGATTTTTACATTTATTAATTTAGTTTTTAAAAATGGTTACGAATTTCATTAAAACTGATGCCACCATTTGCTTAATTCTTTATACGTTTTAGGGATATCTTTTTTCTTTATTGCAAATTTATGTAATATCTGCTATAACAACCTATATAAAACCTAAAAAATTAATATAAATTCTACAAAATATGTTTAAAGAATAGAAAAGATGGATTTTATACTTTCATGTTTATGATCTCATGTTTTAAAAATTATTCTAAAAAAAAAGAAGTTATCTTGAAACAAGAAGATCCTTCTTTACCTTCGATTATTAATCACTTACAACATTATTAGCATTGATAAAAATTATGTGATTATAATAGAGGTATTTTAAATAGAAACTCAACTCCTATTATACAAATAATAGCCAATATTCAATTCAATGATCTCAAAGTAAAAAATCTATTGCACTTAATTGAAAAGGATTAAAATGCAATCTTTATGTAATTTTATATTGTGGAAAAAATTAATCAGTCAACAATTACTTAATCACTTTAAAAGGTAAATTAGTTAAAAAGGTGAACTTTTCAAATAATTCCATAAAAAATAAATGTACATGTACATATAATTTTGAAACAAGAATGAAAATGCGCGCCAAAACTCCTTGTACAGTGCGAAACGAGAGTTTCTGCACGGCAGCGGCTATAGCAATAACGTTTGCGTCTCCTGCTCGCGTACACTCCCCTTCAAAACGCGTCTCACGTGTCTCTCGCTAGAAGCCGCTTCTGTGTGCCGCCAGGTGGTGCACGCGTGCATTACAGACGGACATGTGCGATGCGAGGCGTGGAGTAATAACTTTCCCTCTCCGTGCGCGACTTCTTCAACTGCGCATGTACCATTAAACGCCAGCCGCAAATGCAGTCTAACAACCAGGCTTTGAATTTATTATATTTTTTCAAGAGCTTTGAATTAAAATAATTTTTAATGGAATCATTCATGATTCTACGATATATTGCCCATGGCAGCTTTAATTCATTTAAATCTTAAAGCTGTCAAGAAAAGTATTCTTGAATCATAAGTGATTTCATTTAAACGTTTAGAATAAAATAATTTGAATTGGCAGGTTGTACGTTAAGTATATTGTAAATTCAACAAATATTACCAATATAACACTTTACTTTTATTTTAAAAGCTTTGAATTTATTCCAATTTTTAGAACTGAATAATTTTGAATGGAATTATTTATGATTTACAATATATTGTTCTTTGGAGCTTTAAATTACTTGAATATTGAGGCTGCAAAGAACAATATTGTGTTATTATGAATGATTTAATTATCAAAAATTATAAAATCTTGAAACTCTTCAAAAACGTGAATAACTTCAAAGCCCCTGACATTAAAAAGTTTTTATACTAGAGAAATTTGAAATTGCGCGCCTCAAAAAAGATAATTATTGAACATTTCGCAAACTCAAAGATTTTTTAAAATTTAATAATTCAAAAGTTGAAATACTTACAACTGCAAAATTCTTAAAAAAACCAAGGGATTTTTATTGCATTAAAAAAAGTAATTTCTCCTACTTCCCATAATTTGATGTGATATAAAATAATATTTTATTGAATTTGTTTAAGCATCTAGCAATCCTTTCCAGAAAATAATTTTACTTTTATTTCCTGTTTTTCGGTTCAGTAGCCACCCTGACAATTGCTCCAAGAATAATTCACACTCCAAACTTTTCGTTAAATTTTTTATATTGTTTAAATCAATTCAATCGACTTATTAGTATACTGCATAATTTAAGATCTTCCTGGTGAAAGGGCTCAGTAACCTTTGTAAAGATTATTTTAATATAATTTTTTTCTAGATCTACTTCTTATTATTATGAGCCAGTTATAATTTTAATTACTTTCTTGATTTTTATATTGCACTTACCTAATTATTATAAAATTAAGGAAGAAAAATTTTTTAAATTGTTATAGCTTATTTTAATACCCTTCGTTGTGGAAGACAAGAAACAATTCACATCTGTATTCAATAAAAACTTTTGTTTAAGTTCACTTTGCTATATCACCTATCATATACTATTATTTAAATCAAAATCTTTCAAATTCGAAATTTTATTTAAATTTTTAATTTTACTACAGTTTCATTTAAATTTCATTAAAATGTATTGCAATTTAAAATTTAACAAAATTTTTGTTAAATTTTGAATTAAACTTAAGTGTTTTTTCTTTTTTAAATTACCTACATTTTTTCAAATTTTTAATTTAGTTTTAATACATAATTTTTCAAATTTCACTGCAATTCTGAAATACGGAAAGAATTTTTTTAAACTTATTTATTTAATTATCTCAAAAGTTTGTTTTTTAAAATAAACCAGACAAGAAATTAATTAAACTCAACTAAACTTTATTTAATTTTTTTAATTTAACTAAATTTTATTTAAATTCTGAATTAAACTAAATTTTATTTAAATTATAAATTCAACTATATTTTATTTAAATTTTAAATTAAACTGAATTTTATTTACTTTTTAAATTTTTCTATATTTTATTTAAGCTTAGTTTTAAAAAAATAATTTTTTGGATTTCACTGTAATTCTAAAGAAAAAAAAATTTGTTTTAAATTTATTTATATAGCATCGAAAATTATTCTTCTAAAAGAAACCGTAAGAGAAATTGATTAATTTTAACATAATAATAAATAGAATAATTTTAGACCCTTATTAATTTTAATATAATTTTATAATTCAGCGTTCTCAATATTTTTGGCGTGAAGAGCCAGCGGCTCGACTCAACCAGATCTGTAGGGCGAATACGAACGCGAGAAGCCGAGAAACAGAAAATCACCGACTGACACTAGGAATACCGAAATCGATTCCGATTCTTTGAAGAATTCGATTTCTAGCGCTCGAGAATCGATTCTTTAAAATCGATTCTGCATGGCAGAATCAATTCTGCCCGGCGGAATCGATAGCAGAATCGATCCTCCAGCGCGGAATCGACGTCGATTTTCTCTTTTCACGTTGAATCCCAGTGCGGCCGATCGCATGTCGCGACAGATTTTTGCTTTCACCTGCATCCACATGCATTAAGTAGCATCCGCGTATCTTTGACTCTTTTTATACATATTTTATATGTCTTCAAACTTTCTTAAAATTTCCAAAAAATTTTATATTTTAAAAGATTTCTAAACTTGGAAAAATTTCCAGAATTTTTCAAACTTTTCAACAAAATTTAAAAAAATCATCAATGTTTCCAAAAGTTTTCAAAACTTCCAAAACTTTAAACTTTTTCAAAATTTTCAAAATTTAAAACTTTTTTAAAATTTTCAAAAATTTCAATAATTTGAAAAATTTTCAAATTAAAAAAATTCTTTAAAATATTCTTGAAATTTTAATAATTTCCAAAATTGGTCCAAATTTCTAAAATAAGCAAAATTTTTAAAAAATTTTCTTAATTTCTAAACTTTAAAAAAAAATTTGACTTTAAAAAAATTTCCAAAATTGTTTGAAATTTCCAAAATATTTTAACTTTTTTGTAATTCACAAAAATTTTAATGATTTAAAAGATTTTTAAACTTTCAAAAATTTTCAAAATTTCTTAAGCTTTTCAAGAAAATTTCAAAAAATTATCATTATTTCCAAAAGCTTTCAAAATTTTCAAAAATTTTTCAAAACTTTAAACTTTTTTTAAATTTATAAAAATTCTAATAATTTAAAAAAATTTCAAACTCTCAAAAAATTGTTCTAATTTTCTAAAAAATTTTAATAATTTCCAAACTATTTTTAAAAATTTGAAACTTTTAGAAAATTTCCGAAATTGTTTAATATTTACCAAAATATTTTTAAGCATTTCCAAAATCGTTTAAAATTTCTAAAATATTCAAAATTTTCTAAAAATTATAATAATTTTCAAACTTCAAAAAAAGTGAAACGTTAAAAAAAAATTTTTAATTGCTTAAAATTTCAAAAATATATGAACCTTTTTAAAATTTCCAAAAATCTCGATAATTAAAAAGATTTTTAAACTTTTAAAATTTTCTAAAAGTTCAAAATTTCCAAAATCTTTAAGCTTTTCAACAAAATTTTAAAAAATTATCATCATTTTTAAAAGTTTTTAGTATTTCCAAAAATTTTCTACAATTTCAAACTTTTTTAAAATTTCCCATAATTTTAATGATTTGAAAAATTTTCAATTTCAAAAAATGTTCAAAATTTTTTAAATTTTCTGAAAATTCCAATCATTTCCAAACTTTTTTAAAAAATTTGAAACTTTCAAAGAATTTCCAAAATTGTTCAAAATTTTCAAAATATTAAAAATTTTAATAATTTTCAAACTTTTCAAAAAAATTTGAAACTTCCAGAAAATGGTCAAAATTGCTTAACATTTCTAGAAATTTTAATAATTTCCAAACTGTTGAAAAAAATGTGACTCTTAAAAAATTTTCAAAATTGTTCAAAATTTCTAAAATATTTAAACCGTTTTAAAATTTCCAAAAATTTTAATAATCTAAAAGATTTTTAAACTTAAAAAATTTCCCAAAAGTTTTCAAAATTTCTGAAACTTTTTAAGCTTTTTAGCAAATATTTTAAAAATTATCATTATTTCTAACAGTTTTTAAAATTTCCAAAAAAATTTTTAAATTCAAAACTTTTTCAAAATTTCAAAAAAATTTAATAATTTCAAAAAGTTTTAAACTTTCAAAAAAATTTTTAAATTTTTTAAAAATTTTAATAATTTCCAAACTTTTTAAAAAAATTTGAAACTTTTAAAGAATTTCCAAAATTGTTCAAAATTTACAAAATATTGAAAATTTTAATAATTTACAAATTTTTTAAAAAAATTCTAAACTTTTGGGAAATTTCCAAAATTTTTCAAACTTTTCAACAAAATTTTAAAAAATTATAATGATTTCCAAAAGCTTTCAAAATTTTCAAAAAATTTTTAACATTTTAAACTTTTTTAAAATTTCAAAAAATTCTGATAATTTAAAAAAATTTTAAGCATTTAGAAATTTTTCTTCATTTTCTAAAAATTTTAATGATTTCCAAATTATTTTCAAAAAAATTTTCAATGTTGTTCAACATTTTTCAAAATTTTTTAAAAATTTAAAACTTGGAAAATTCCGTCTGCAAATTGTAAATGATTATTAAAAATTATTAAGATTCTTAATAAAATAAATTTTATCTCACAAAAATCAACTTTAAGAGAAAATTAAAAAGGTTCTTGAACGCTTTAAACGATTTCTAAAAATTTTCTTAAAGTGTGTAGAAGGTTTTAAAGCTTTAAAGCTTTTTAAAGCTTAAAAGTTTTTATTTGGTGAGATTAAAAAAATGGATAAAAATAGAGTGAATTTTTTTTTTAACTTACAAGAATTGAAGTAAGAAGGTCGAAAATAATGTTATGTAATATGTGAACGCGCCCTTAGAAGAAAAAAGGAAGTTTATTTCTAAGATAGAAATAAATTTTCATGTTAGTTTCTAAAGATGAAGTAAATTTTCACATTGTCTTGTAAGTGGTAATTATTTTGTTTCAAAAGCAACTATATTATTAAAAAGTCATATTTTTTATCAAAAATTCATTTTTTTAGTTGAATTTTGATATTTTGAGTTAAAAATTTAACTATTTTGATGAAAACTCGTTTCATGTTTAATTGAAAATAATTATTTCGAGCTAACATTTAAACTAATACATTTTTGGTTACAAATTGATCTTTTTAGGTTGAAAATTTAAATGTTTGGCTAAAAAACTTATCTTTTTTTAGTTGTAAGTAAAACTTTTTGGTTGACAATTCATGTATAAAATTTGGAAAATTTCGATGAAAATCAAACTTTTTGTGTGAGTAATCATATTTTTGGGTTGAAAAATTAACTTTTTTGTAGATAATTCGTCTTTTTGACTTTAAAATTAAATAATTTTGTTAAAAATTCATGTATTTTGTTTAAGATCGGTCTTTTTTGGTAGAAAATTAATCTTCTTGCTCAAAAATTCATTTTTTTGGTTGAAAATTTAACTACTTTGTTGAAAATCAATTTTTTTTTGCAAGAAAGATTTTTTTACCTGAAAATTTAACTATTTTAATTTTGGTTGAAACTTTATCTTCGATGTTGTATAATTTTTCTTTTTTTGCTCGAATTTTAATTTTCTTGTTGAGAATTAAACTATTATATTAAAAATTTATCTCGCTTAATTGAAAATTATCTTTTTTATAAAAAATTATTTTACAGTCAATCGTTTGAAACATTTAAAAAAATCTACTTTGTAGTCCGAAAGTAAAATATCAGTCAGCGAGATCAAAAAACATCAGTATTTTGCCAAAAAAGACAAAACTAGTTATAATTTTTTAAAATTTGTTCTGTTTTTAGCAAAATTTCATTAAAAATGCCAATGTAATGTACGCATTAAATTATTTGAAATTGTAGATTTATGATTGATTTTTAAAAATACTTAATGATATTGTACTTTTAAACTAGAAATAATTGTAAAAAGTCATCAAAGTAAACAATTAGCAAATTCCGTTACTTCACGTGTCCATTAACATAAATTTAAATTCATTATTTTTCTTTTATTTGTGCTCTTATTTAATAATTATACACTGTAGGGAGGTTTCCGCTACTTCATTTTATATTTCAAGTTACTTCACTTTCTCTCCATGATTCAATAAAAG
Source organism: Amphibolips quercusostensackenii (assembly GCA_032357855.1). Lineage (NCBI taxonomy): Eukaryota > Metazoa > Arthropoda > Insecta > Hymenoptera > Cynipidae > Amphibolips > Amphibolips quercusostensackenii. Next base: position 4,904 of record JAUELO010171648.1, on the reverse strand, counting down.
CTAGGGAACTATTGTTTAAAAATTTGGATATTTTTATAGTGCAATTCAAAATTTGATACACTAAGGAAACATCTATGTCTGTTTGAATAATTTTTCTATTTTGAATATGGCGCCTAAAGTCCATTTAAATCGATTTTAGTGATGGATCGCGAAACCAGGCGGCGCTGTTAACATAGTTTCTGTTCACTTTTTTTCTGGAAGTTAAAAATGCGATATTTTATTAATTTAATAAAATTTTTCACAAGTGTTGATGATCCCGAGGGACTTTCCTCCTCAAATATGGATTTGAGCTTCCTGGAGAAAAAAATTGCCTCCCGCTAACCATTTTATGCGCTAGAATTCGACACTAATTTTTTCAGTTAAGTTTTTCTAGGTTACATTGCCTCCTACATGGGACTTACATCAACAAATTTTTTTTCTTTTAACCAAATTAAATTTTTCGGTTGTTTTAACAAAATATTTTAATAGATGGAGTATTTGGTTGATTCAGCAAAACAATTTTATGGGTCTTTCAAATATTTTGTTGAAACAACCAAAATTTTGTTTGATTCAACCAAATTTTCATGTATTTCCAAGAAACCAGTTATTCTGGTTCAAGAGATTTTTTTCAGAGTTTTTGTTTATTTGAAAATCATTTGTGAAGAAGAAATAAATGACTGAAGTTACTAAAATATCGCAGATGGTGCTTAAATATTTTCGAATATTGAACAATTTTAGTTTTTTATGCCATGCTGAAAACCTAATGTAAATAAAACTGTTTTCCTAATCACTAATCATATCTTGGAGATAGAGTTTCAAGAAAAAGAAAGTTTTAACTTTCGTTTTTTATCCTTCCTTAAGACACCACATATGGCCTCAAGCAACATTTGAAAGTTGAAACCATTCATTCAAATTGAATTTTCAACCAAAGAAATAAATTGTAAACTTAAAAGATGAACTTTTCATCAAGAAGAGTAATATTTTACCACAAAAGACGAATTTGCAATAAAATACATGTGTACTGGTTAAATTTTCAGTTAATTAAATTAATTTTTAACAAAAAAAACGACATTGTCAACAAAATAGTTAAATTTTTTACAAAAGAAAAAAATTGTCAACTATAATGATAAATCTTTAATAAAAAAATTAATTTTGAAGCAAATAGTTAAATTTTTGAACCAAAAAAGGAGTTTTTAACTAAAAATGGAATACTTATATTTTTAGTTGAAAAAATTAATTGATAACCAAAAAAAATTAAACCTTAACAATATAGTTCAACTTTTAACCAAAGAAATTATTTAAATAATTTTTTTTCATCAAATAATTACATCTTTAACGAGGAAGATCCATTTTCTACTAAAATAGACAAATTCTCAACAAAATGCATGAATTTTTAATTAAATAGTTAGATTTTTAACGAAGATCTTTTTTACACAAAAAGACGATTTTTTCACAAAATAAATAAATTTTTAACTAAATATTTGAATTTTTGAACTAAAAATATCACGTTCTAACCGAGAAGTGAAATATTTAAATTTTTATTTTAAAAAATTAATTTTTAATTTAAAAAATAAATTATTAATGTAACAGTTGATTTTTTTACCAAACTGCAGGGTTTCTAAGGTGAAATGACAAATTTTTTATGCAAAACAGGTGAATTTTTCACCCTAAAATATTAAGTTTAAAAAAAAAAATTATTTTCAATCAAAAACTGAAATTTTCATTTAAAAAAAAAATTAGTTTTTAACCCAAAAAAGAAACTTCCAATCAAACACATAAATTTTGATTCAAGAATATTAGTTTTTGAACAGAAAAAGTAATTATTAAGCAAATACATAAATTTATAACCAAATTTTTAAACTTTTAACAAACAAGATTAATTGTATGTAAGAAAGACAAATTTTGAACAAACTGCATAAATTTTTAACTAAAATAGCTAAATTTTTTAAAATGAAAAAAAAATTTATTAGAAAAAAACAAATCTTCTACCAAACTGTTGAATTCTAAAGACAAGAAGACGAATTTTCTGTTCGAAATAGTTGAATTTTCAACCCGAAAATATTAAATTCCAACAAAAATTAATTTTTAATCAAATAGTTTAATTTTCAGATTTGAAAATTAATTTTTACCTCAACGGAGTAAAGCTTTAACAAGGTTGTTCATTTCTCAACTGGAGAAATGAATTTTGTACCAAAATTAGGAATCTTCAAACAAAAAAAATTTTTTTTGATGAATCTAGTTCAATTAATTTTCAGTCAATAGTTGTATTTTAAATTTAAAAATTCATTTTCCACAAAAAGGCGAATTCTCAACACAATACATAGATTTTTAACTAAATCGTAGAATTTTAGATGAAAAAGATTAATTTTCTACAAAAAACATAAATTTTCAAACAAATATTTAAATTTTTAGTCTAGAAAAGATAAATTTTTAACCAGAAATTATACAGTTAAATTTTTATAAAAAAAATGAACTTAGAATTTAAAAAATCGAATTTTCTACAAAATAGTTGAATTTTAAATTAACTTGGTGAATTTTCCAACCAAAAAGACGAATTTTCCACAAAATAGTTGAATTTTCAGAATAAGAAGTTTTCTACCAAATTATTGAATTTTCAAACCTTCAAGACAAATTTTGCAACAAACGGTTTTGTTTTCGACCCAAAAATATGAAATTTTAATTGAAAAAGTTACTTTTAAATCAAACAGTTGTATTTAAACTAAAATTATGAATCTTCAACCAAAAAAAAATAAATTTTTTATACAGCAGTTGAAATTTTAATCAAGAAGTTGAATTTTCAGCCAAAAAGATGAATTTTCAATAAAAAAAATACAATAGTTTTATTACAAAAAGATATATTTTAATTTTCAATAAAAGATTATAGAATTGAACAAAATAAAACAAGAAATTTTTTAAAAATAATTAAAATCTCAACTAAAACAGATTAATTTCGAACGAAACAGTTGCATTTTCAAGCAAAAAATTATTTTCTATACAAAAAAAATGAATTGTCAACAAAATACATAGAATTTTAACAAAATAGTTGAATTTTCAAAGAAGAAGATAAATTTTCTTCTAAAAAAGATAAATTTTTAAACAAATATTAGAATTTTTAGTCTAAAAAATATAATTTTTTAAACAAAAAATGGAATAGTTGAATTTTCATTGAAAAAAATTAATTTAGAATTTAGAAACAAAAATTTCTACCAAATGATTGCATTTCTAAATTAAAACGACGAATTTTTCAACAAACGGTTGAGTTTTCAACCCGTAAATATAAACCATTAATAAAAAAAATTTTAACCAGATAGTTGAATTTTTAGCAAGAGAGATGGCTCTTTCAATAATAAAAAAAAATTTTAACAGAGAAGTTCAATTTTTAATCCAAAACATTAATCTTGTACCAAAAAAGACGAACTTGAAATAAAAGACATACATTTTTTAATAAATTGTTGAATTTTTAACCAAAAATAGAATAATGCAATTTTTAGTTAAAAAAATTATTTCAAAAAAACAATTTTAAACAAAATAGTTTGATTTTCAGCAAAAGAGATGGCTCTTCCGATAAAGTAGATTTGTAACATACGATGAATTTTCAACCAAAACAAAATAATGAAATTTTAAATTAAAAAATTAATTTAAAAAAATAAATTTAAGATAGTAGTTGAATTTTCAACTAGAGAGATGGATCTTCAGAAAATAAAATGAATTTTTAACAAAAAAGGTAAATTTTTAACCAAGTAGTAACTGAATTTTCAACTAAAAAGATTAATTTTTTATCAAAAAAGAAGATAAATTTACAATAAAAAACATATATTTTTAACCAAATTGTTGAATTTCCAAACAAAAATAGGAGAGAAAAATTTTCAGTTAAAAAATTTAATTGAAAAAAAAACTGTGTGGCAGTGAGGCCACATGGCGGAAGTGAAACTTTGATGGAATACTATCACTTTTCTCTTGTTCCTTTCACATTTTCTCCCTTTTCTTCTTTCCCCTCCCTTCTCCACCTTTCTGGATTCCCTTTTCCCTGACCTTTTTCTGGTTCCCCTTTCTTGTTTCTTCTTTCCTCTTTCTGGTTTTCCTTTCCCCTTTATGGTTCCTCAGGTTCCTTTTCTGTTTTTCTATTTCCCCTTTCCCCTTTATAATTTCCTTTTTCTCTTTCCCCTTTCTGGTTTCCCTTTACCCTTACCTCTTTCTGGCTTCTCGTTCTCCTTACCTCGTTCTGGTTTCCCTTTCTTGTTTCCCTTTTCCCCTTTCTGTTTTTTTATTTCCTCTTTCCATGTTTTGGTTTTCTATTTTCCCTTTCCCCTTTTTCTTTATTTATTTGCCTATTTTTTGAGGAAAAATTGCAAGTTTACTTATTTTCAATTTATGTTTCATTTTGACTGGTTTGTAAATCATAGGTCTTTTGAGGCCTTTATCAGTGTGTCGATGTTGAATTTATAAAACGGATAACTGTGTCTGTTAGTTTAATGATAAATAGTGCCCTTCCTTATCACAAAGTATTATTTTTTCGTAATAATTAAAAACCGCGAGAAAGTAAGTTTAAAAAATTTACTGCGGGGTGGATTTCAACCAACAACCTCCTCATTAAGGTGCTTCCTCTGGCTTGACTTTTAGCCCATATATTTTTTTTGAATGCCACTTCTAACAGAATGAATTGTTTAAAGCAATATTTTAACCTCATAATCTAAATGGACAAATGAATATAGAAAGAGTTTTTTTTCTGAAAAATGGTCTTGTTGTTGATTTTTTTTTTAATTAATCGAAAATATGCTGGATTTGTGCGCCTGGAAACAAGCAACCCGCAAGCGCGAAAGTACCTATGGTGAACAGGGAACGCCTGTTTTTAGTTTATCATGGGTACTCTCGCAGTGGCGGGTTGCTCGTTCTCAGGCGCACACATCCAGAATATTTTCGATTAA
>JAUELO010171561.1:0-16601 GCA_032357855.1 Amphibolips quercusostensackenii | reverse complement strand
AACGCCACCTCAAGGTAGGCCTAGTGGCGCCATCTCTTGGTCAGGCCGGAAACTTATCAATCCACCCTCGTATTGCTAAAACTCTTATTTTCTGTACAAGTATCAAGTGAACTAATGGAGACAGGAAAAAATGGTTCACATTTTTAGATTCGCCGTCCAAAGAACATAATTATTTTAGGTGAACAAACATAATAAAAAATAAATTTCATTAGGATAAATAATATAAAGATTTCTCAAAATCTATAAAGTGGATTAGTGATGACCCTCCGAAGCCTTGGGAGATTTTTTGGGTAAAGTTTAATAAAAATAATTTTTCGAACGAAATGTATATAAAGAAATCTTAAAAATATATTTCTCTATCTGCAGGAAATGTTTATTTGACATGACTCACTTAATTTTATTTACCGAGAGAGTAAATATATTAATACTCATAGGTAAGCAAATTACATCACTCGAATAATACCACAGGACCACAAATTAAAAATAAAAATTCGGGGTATAAACGGACGTTTTCTATACGTATTTTGGGGTGCTGAATTCGAATCCGTTGAGCTTTTATCTCCACCACGTCAGAATTTTTGCGCAGTTGCAGAAGACCTACTGAAAATAGAGTTTTTCAATGTTTTCGTATATAAAACAAATCGGACATGTCTACATCTATCAAATTCATTTTTAAAACAAAAAAGCTTATACCCCAAACCCAAAAACCCCAAACCTACTAACTTACAAACCCCAAAACCACAAACCTCAAACCCACAACCACTAAACCCAAAAACCCCAAACGTACAATCCCCCACCCCTTCAAACCTCTAACCCACAAGCCCTAAACCCCAAACCCGCAACCCTCAAGCCCTAAATCATAAACCCACATACCCATAAATTGTTTCGTTTTCTGTACTAGTTTCAGAAGATGAAGTTAGTTCAAATCCTGAGATTAATTTGACGATGAAATACAAGAACATGCAGAACGCTCCCGAGAAATCGTTGAAGATAATCATGATGAATTAGATGAAAATACATCTGAAGGAGGTAAATTCAATCAAGAAGAATAAAATGACTTAGTTCGAGATTCGGGACTTTCAGAAGAGAATTTGGAGCTGTTGGCTTTAAGATTGAGAAAAATGCTTAACTAAAGGAAAAAATGTATCATTCTATCGCGATAGAGATCTGCAGTTCAGAAAATATTTTTCTAAAGAAAAGAATTTAGTTTATTGTAATGATGTAAAAAATTTGATTGGTAAATTTAAATATATAAATCATAATGCAGAAGATTGGCGACTTTTTTTAAATTCATCTACAAGAAGTTTCAAAGCAATTTTGTTACATGATGGAAGCGTATACGCTCCTACTTCAGTAGCACGTCCCACGGTCCTAAAAGAATAATATGAAAGTTTGGAATTTGTTTTAAAAAAATTGAAATACGGTGGGCATAACTGATTAGTATGCAGAGATCTGAAAATTATAACAATTTTGCTAGGGCAACAGAGCGGTTTTACGAAATACCCTTGTTTTTTGTGTGAGTTGGGACAGTCGTGCACGTGCACAGCACTACGAAATAAAAGTGTGGACATCTAGAAACAATTTAGAAATCGTCTCTAAAAACATTTTTTTTTTAATTACTTCCTTCGAAAAAAATATTTCTTCATCCACTTCATATTAAGTTAGGATTGATTAAACAATTTGTCAAGGCCATGAAAGCAAAAGATAGCATTGCTTTTAGATACCTTTTTGAAAATTTTTCAAAACTCTCTGATCCAAAAATTAATAAAGGCGTGTTTGATGGTCTACAAATTAGAGATCTTTTCAAAGATGAACATTTTGGAGAACTTATGACAGACACAGAAAAGAAAGCGTGGCAAAGTCTTAGAGAGGTGAGTACATCTTTTTTGTCAAATAAAAAAACTTCACAATACAAAACTGTTGTTGAAAAAAAGTTATCCGCTTTTAAAAATATGAACTGCCTAATAAACTTGAAATTACACTTTTTAGATTAGCATATTAAATACTACTGACTACTGCTGGGACTTAATGCGTGAAACCAAAAGTCGTCATAAAAGAAAAGCCATTCATAGATCTTTCGAAACCAAACGAACGCGTTACTCGGCTAAAATACAATAGCAACATCAATGTAACTAATTACGTAAGAAACAAAAAATAAACAACTAAGCAAAAAAATACAAAAATACAACAAAATACAAAAAAAATAAAAAAGAAGGGCATAGTATTTCGCCACTTCCTCGTTGATTATTCCTGGGTTTGGGAAAGTGCGAGTATATTAGTTACAATATTAACGAATTCACTTTATGTCACAGATTTTTCGGATTTGTGGGTTTGAGGTTTGTGAGTTTGGGGTATGCTAGTTTGATATTTGGGGTTTGTGAGTTTAGGGTTTGTTGGTTTGGGGTTTCTGGTTTTAGGGTTTGTGGGTTTGTGGGATTTGTGGGTTTGGAATGTAAGGGTTTACGATTTATGGATATGTAGGTTTGGGGTTTAGGGCTTGTGTGTTAGGGGTTTGAAGGTTTGAGGTTTAGGGTTTAGGGATTGTAGTTTTGGGGTTTGTTAGTTTGGGGTATGTTTGTTTGAGGTTTGGGTTTCATGGGTTAAGGTTTGGGGTTTAGGGTTTCTGGGTTTAGGGTATAAGCTTTGTTGTTTTAAATAAAAATTTAATAGATGTAGACATCTCTGACTTGTTCTATGTACGAAAACATTGGAAAACTCCATTTTTAGCATTCTTCTAATTCACTTAAATACTTCTGAATTTACTGAATATTATTTAATTTAATGGATTTTTACAAGTTTTAAAAGTTTTATTTAATTGATCCTGAGGATCAGTTGACAAAATAATTAGAGGATTTGAAATGTTTTAAACTATGTTTTTCATTTTCCTGGCATTTTCAAGATCTTTAAAAATTTCAAATGATTTTAAAGGATTTTAAATAAAATTTTTTTTATGAATTTCAGTAATTGAACGGAATTTTGAAGGATTTGAAATATTTTAGGGTATTGTCAAAGATTTCCAGGCATTTTCAAGGGCTTTAAAAAGTTTAAAGGGATTTGAAAAGATATCAAAGGATTTAAAATATTTTAGGAAATTTTATAAGATTCCCAGAACTTTTCTCACTTATTTCAATAGTTTGAAGGGATTTCAAGGACTTTGAAATATGTTAGGGTATTTTAAAAGATTCTAAGGCATTTTAAAGAGATTTAAACCATTTTTACTGATTTGCGAGGGTTTTAATGATTTAAAGGTATTTAAAAAAATTTTGATGCGGTTTTAAAGAATTTCCTAGAATTTCGAAAGATATGAAAGGATTTTACAGTACCTGTAAGATTAGAGCATATTTTAAACAGATTCCAAGGAATTTCATCAGATTTCCTAGTATTTTAATTATTTAATGGAGTTTTAAGAGCTTTCAAAGTATTAAAATAAATTTTCCAGGATTTCAAAAAGTATCATCAGATTTCATGTAATTTCACGGGATATAATAATATTTTAATGGATTTTAAAGAATTCAGTCGATTGTTTTTTAAATTCAGTGTGATTTTGCATGAATTTCATCGAATTCTTCTCATTCCCTTTAAGTTCCTCTAAATTCACTTAAATGTTTTCGTAATCAAAGAAATTATATGGATGTTAAAATTGTTTTCAAAATTATTTGAATTCTTTTCAAGTTAATTCGAATTGTTTTGTAGTCATTATACGCTCCCTTTGTTAAAAATAAGCAGGGCTTTCAAAGATTTAAAGAGATTACAATTATTTCAATTTACCCTGAATTCTTTGAAACTCTGGAATTCTGTTGAATGTTTCTAATTTGCTTGAATTCTTTTAAATTCACTCAATTCTATTCAATTCAATGAATTTTCAAATAGTGCCGCGTGTGTTCATGTATAACGTGTAAGGAAATTAAGAATATGTATTTAACTTAATTTTCGCCAATTAAAGTATTTTTCCTTTACAATTTCCTTATGAAAATTCTTTGCAGGTTTAATTGCTGAACGATGCAAAATATCTGAGGACGATACACTGCTGCACATCGGCTTATTGTTCAACTACGCAAAAGATTGGAGTGAAATAGAAAGCTTAGGTCAAACCACTGACACGTTTCACTTTTTTTTTTAAATATTTATACAAATTTCATTGTTTAATACGTTACGAAGATAGTTAATGTCAAATATTACAAAGACTTTCAAATACACTATGAAACTCATAAATAATTGTATTTAAATACTTAAATTATCAAGTTTAATATTCAAAAATTTTTTTTTACTTTTATATTGAATAAATAATATTTTAATTATATTTTTATGAATAAAAATTAGAAGTATCCTAGTCAGGGCCAGGTCCGGCCTTCCTTATGGATGCCCCAGTCTAGTCCTGATCGGATTAGGCGTTGCATTTCAAGTCTGGTCCTGACTGAAATGCCCGATCAGGGCCAGATTCTGCCAGATCTGGAGCTAAAAAGGGCCATGTCGAAATTTCTGCACGTGTAATCGTACAAAAAAATAATTAACAATACTTCATTCAAAAACTCACATAGATTCTAAATGATATTCTCTAATTTTCTAAAAAGTTACTGCAAAAAAATACATCAAATTTAGATTGTTTCTACAAATTGCAATCACATGAAAAAGAGTTAACATTATCTCAAGTTCTTAAGCTAATTTTAAAGGTAGGTCTTTACGATATTTTTCTAAATCATTAGGATATTTTAAAAGGTTTTCTTCCTAAATTCTACACTAGGGTCAAACTTAGTGCAAAAAGTCAGAAATTATAAATAATGATTGCATTCTTTACGTGATTTGAAAACATTCAAAATGATAAACTATTATAATAATTATGAAAAATTGATTAAAATATGATAAAAACACTCCAAAATTTGTTTGAATTAAATAAACATTTTTTCGACCCTATATCAAAGATAGAATTTGCTTCATGTAAATAAAATTTGTTTGAATTTAATAATGGTATGTTTGAAACAAATAAATTTTATCAGAACAATATTCGTTGAAATCAATTAAATATTTGTTGGACCCTATATCAAAGAAAGTATTTGTTTGATTCAAACATTTTTCTGAGTGTCATGAATTCTTTTTCAATTTTGTATGCCCTTACACATTTTTTAAATTTAGCAACTTTTTTAGCCAAGTTTCACCCTAGGTTAAAATTTAGGAAAAAAAATTACAAAAACATCTTTAAAAATTAGGAAGATACAATAAAGACTATAATTGCAATTTTTCAAAAACATCCAAATAGGGCGTGTTTTTTTGCAATATCTTTTCATAAAATTTACATTCTTTCTTTAGCTTGGATTTATTATACGCAATAATTTTATTATCTTTCGTTCTATCGTTATGACAACAATATAATTATCAGTTTGAACAAACATTATAAACGTACGAGTTTATGTATATAATAACGTTTGTTCAACATCAGTCGTAGTTAATGCTCTGCACACAGAAGAAGCTGGTACATATTGGATACAAGTACATATTGAATAATGTATTTTTTCCTACAAAAGAGATCAATGAACTTCAATGATTTATTACGAGAATTACTTTGATTACACTGCTTTTAACAAATTTGTACACATTTTTTTCATTGAATTTACATGCGTAGCCCCCCCCCCTCCCCCGTTTGAATCCACAAAAAAAGAAATGCGTTCAGAAAAATTATATTAAGAAGTCTTGCAAGCCCCATAAAACGTATTTCCTATAGAATTCGAACCAAAAATTACTTTTTAAATTTCACCCCTGTAACTCTTTTTTATGGGGTCCCGAAAAAAATCCCATAAGTGAAAAATTGAGTTTTGCGAGTTTTTGGCGCTAATTATCATCATTATTTGCGGTTTATTTTATTACAGAATTTTTTAAATATATATAAAATATTAATTTCTGCTGATAATTGGATGCTTAAATAAATTGTTAAAACAATTTATTATTATTCATATCAATTTTCTCTCAGAGTAGAATAGAAAGTTCCTTTTTTGCCGAATTTCTCAACTTTTTAGTTTAAATGAGGAAATATTAAATTAAAGTTAACAAAAAATATTCCTTGAATAAATAACTAATATTTATAACAAAATTCTTCTAGAATATTACTAGAGACTTGCGTTTTTTTCAAAATCTTTCACAATTTGTGTACTTTTTAATGAGAGTGGGATAATAATTATTTAAGGTCAACAAGCGTAATAGGTCAAACAATTAATTTCTATTTTTAATCATATTCTCTTTAAATAATACTAGAAAGTTGCGGTTTTAATAAAATTTATACCTTTTTGCACACTTTTTACTTAGATCGAGTTAATACATAATACAATTTTAGAAACAATTGCTCAAACAATTTATTATTGCTCACGGCTATCTTCTCTGATAAAATGTAATATGCGAAAAAATTGCGGTTTTTTCTAAAATTTCTAACTTTGCTCTGGCCTTTTAATGGTGATACATATTTGAAATATTCTTGAAGTTGTCCATATGTATTGGATCAAATAAAATAAAAAATTTTCATTAGTCAGTTACTGTGATCCTTTTTGTTTAAGTCATATATTCAAACATTAGCGAAGGAATAAAAAAAAAGTTATTTCGAAAAAATAGAATACTAGTTAGAAATTACTTTTTGAGATAATAATTTATTATTTGTTCATAACTAAAAAGTCAAAGAATAGTCAAAATTTTTTTAAAACCCACAACTTTCTTGCGTTACTCTTTAAAAAATATAGTTATCAACAAAAATAATTTGTTTGAACAATTATTTTGGTTCACTAGCATTAATTATTGGCTGTATCTAGCCGTCTTGAAAAATTGGGTGACTTGGAAAAAAGGGTGGGCTAGTTGTCCCGAATTTTCAGGATGACTAGCCAAGCTTATTAAAAATATTGGACTAGTCATCCCGAATTTCGGGACGACGTGACACTTTGTTAATTATTATAACACTAAGCAAAAAGTGGCTAAAAAGTTACAAATGTCAAAAACACGGCAACTTTCTAGCATTATCCAAAGAGAATATTCTTCAAAATAATAATAAATTGCTTAAACAATTATGTTGTTAACTTGAAATAATTGTTAACTTGCTTTTATTAAAAAGAGGGCAAAAAGCAGAAAATATAAAAAAACTGCAACTTTGTAGCATTTTAAAAAAAATAAAACTAGAAAAATTATAATAAAATGTTTAAACATTTCTTTTTGTCCACTTTAATTAATTATTACCTTACTACAATCGAAAAGTGTTTAAATAGTGGAACATTTCGGAAAAAAATCGCAACTTCCTATCATTAATTAAAGAAAATATGATTGATAATGAAAGTCAGATGTTGAAACAATTATCTTTGTTAATTTTGATTAATCATCACCTCATCCTAATTAAAAAGCGGACACAAAATAAAAATTAAAAAAAAAATACAAACCTCTACCATTTTTCTAGGAGATTTGTTGTAAATAATTATACATCAACTGAATCATTATTTTTATGAACTTTAATTGATTATTGCCTCACATTAATAGAAAAATTTGAAAGCAAGTAGAAAAATTCAGAAAATACTTCGACTTTCTAACATTATTTTAAGATGAATTTGCTACAAACAATAATAAATTGTTTGAACAATGTATGCAAACATTTAATTATTAGTAGAAAGCAATACTTCATGTATTAGAAACAATTTTTATTAAAAGAAACAGCAAAACAATGATAATTAGCGACAAAAACTCTCAAAACACAATTTTTCACTTATGGAGTTATTTTGAGACCCTGTAAAAGGAACTTATGGGGGAGAAATTCCAAAATTAATTTTTGATTTTTATTCTATGGCTTATTAAAAAAAAAATATTGATGTCACCTCGATACACGTGATATTAACGATTTCGAATAAAATTTACAAAAACGATATTTTCTTCTTATGGGAAATATTTATGTATTTAACTTCATGGGGCTTGCTCCTCTAAATAATATTTTTAAAAAAAGGCTCTAATTTTTTTGTGGATTCAAACAAATTCGGTGGGTATATGGATAAAAATTCGAGGATATAAGTTTCCAATGCATTTTTGGACCACGATGAGGTACAAATATTCAGAGCTTACCAATCTCCCCTACATGTAGATAAGTGGATAAGCTCGCTACACAGGATCCAATAGAAATACATAATATACTTAAATAAGTTTTAAAATTTAATTAAATTATCAAAATATATACAATGATCTGCAATTATTTATTACTACGTTTTTATGTAACTTGTTTTGGGGTTTTACCCGGTTTTTCGTCATCAGCTACGGACTAAGTCAAGTGCCTAATGAGATAATGATTTTCAATTTTATTAAATGTAATTGAATATGATGTTTGAAATCTTTTATGATGATGCTGCAGGTACAAAATTAGGACCATGGTGTCGTTTGCAGTTTGTTTTTTACCGCTGTTGTCCTTACGCATCGGCCGCAAGCGTAATAGGTGACAACAGTGGCCTCTGGATGCTTTCTTAGAGCTACCATCTGCCACTTCATAGGTATTCAGTCGCATGCTTTCTGATGGTCTAGAAAGTTTCTGAAAGTGCGTCACGTTTTTTAATAAGACCGCGTTTTGAACTGCTGCTAGTGCCCTACTGACTAAGCTTGCTATACTTATGGATCTTGGTTGTGTAAGTCGCCTGCAAATTCCGGTTAAGTGGACAAGCAATGTCGGTAATGTAGACACTTACGCCTTTTTTCTCTCACATCACGATGTCATTTCGATTGGCTCGGACTTAATGGTCCGCCTGGATAGTAACATCCCAATATAGGATGTAATCTTCGTTTTCTAAAACGGGTACTGGAATGTATCTAAAGAAAGGCATACATTATGTTAAGAGTCCTAGGCTTAGGGCAAGCTGCTAATGTATAATGCCCGCGACATCATTATGTCTGTGCGCATATTTTCTCTGAGCCATTAGGTGAAGACCATTAATAATGTGCTCAGTGGATTCGTTGGTATCTCCGCATAATCGGCACCGCTTAAACCCGTCTTGATGTAACACGTGTTCTTGATCATTTCTGGTGCTAACAACTTCTCCTGAATCACAATGACAAATCCTTTCGTTTTTGGGAACAGGACGCCCTTTTTCAGACAAATATTGGATACCTCGCTATCCACTTTATGTTGATTTAACGTTTTTGAGTACTCGCAGTGGATGGCTTTTTTTCTCAATTGCGTTTCTAATTTCTCTATGGTTTCTGACCAGATATGCAAGGCCTCCTTTGCGAACAAATTTAAGGGCGTGTAGTCAAGATCGGCTTTACAGATGGTGTTGTAAAGCGCAACATCTCGCTTGCTATTAAAATAGTCTCGTAACTGTAGTACTTGTGACTTACACAGTTTCTTGACATCTAAAATGCCCCTATCGCCTCTACGTCTTAGTAAATGTACCCTTTCAATCGCCGAATTACTGTGGTGCATCTGGTGCTTTGTCATTTCTACGTGTATGATTCTGTTTAACCTTTTAAGGTTGACTTTAGACCATTTGATAAGCCCAAAGGAGTACGTGAGAACAGGGACGGCATATGTGTTATTTGTCCTAATTTTGTTTGCCGATTTAAGAGAACACTTAAGAATCAATTTAAGTCTTGTAGTGTAGTTAGTGGTTAGAATTTTTTTAACTATCGTTTGCTGAATACTCATAGATTCTAGGATACCCAGATAGGTATTTATGTGACTTCCTCTTAGACAATACCTTGATTTAATTCTCAAACTTGTTCTCTAGCTTTGCGGACCCTGATTCACCTCTGTGTAAATGCACTGCTCTGCGTTTATCTAGTAAGAAATTCATGTCGATATCATTTAAAAACTGCTTTGTGACGTCGATCACTTGGTGCAGGTTCTGTTATAAACTAGCGTATAGCTTTAGGTCATCTATGTATAGAAGATAAGTAAGCTGATAACCATCCTCATTACCATGTATTCTTAACCCATGAAACATACTATTTAGTGTTTTTCACAATGGGTTCAACGCTAAACAGAACCATAGTGCACTGAAAGAGTCTCCTTGAAATATACCTATCGTAATGCGTATTGGTCTAGCCATGGTGCTTTGTAACAATCACTATTAAATTTGAGGATAAATGAAATTTGAAATTTAGGACTTTAACTGTTGATGAAATTTTTATGAAATGGTTTAAAATTGAATTATTTTGCTTGTTAGAGGAGGCCGAGAAAAAAGTCATACTCTTTTTTAATTAAAAACGGAATAAGTATAAAATACTTGGTTATTTAATTCTTTTGTTTTCATTTACGTATATTCACGTGGGATGAAATAAATACTAATATTTTTAGGAAACAGGCTTTTGAGATTAAAAGCGAAAAGTTTTTTCAATTTCGAAGTGACCACTTCCACTTGACAAAAGCCAACAAGCGAGTTCTTAAATATTAGTGCAGCAGATTCGGGATTAGGGAACAATTGAATTTTTCACTGTCGAAAGATAAAATATAAACTTCCAAGTTATTCGGCCAATTCCAGTGAGATTGTTTTGAAATTATGTTTCCGTGTACGTCAAAACTTCATTCATTTTCGCAAATAAAGAATTAGTCGCGAAACTAAGAGAACCCCTTGTAAATTAAAAAGTACTTTGGAAATCAAGACCGGGATCAAAGACCAGAAACGGGAATGGGCAGATAAGACCATATGAATTCCCATTTCATACTACACTGCTGAAGGCTGGTGACCTTCTCAGTATAGAGCACCAGCCAACTGAGCAGATGCTTTCCCGCGTGTTGGGGACGCCGCAGTCTCACAAACCGTTTGTCGCATGAAACAAACTCCGCGTAAAACTCGGCTTGGGCATGCCATTTTCCTGCCTAAGGCAAGCATTGCTGTACCAACACTGTTGAGGCTTCAGCTGTTTCAATGTAGGCACACAGTGCGCCCAATAACAGAGAGCATCCGCACCAACTTACGGGCGAGCAGCGCGTGCCGTATTTGGTGTTGCAGCTCTATCGCGTGGGCAAGCAGCTTGCTTATAATTTTTTCAGTGTACTCTTCTTCTCTATTAAACGAAGGTTTATGGAACTGACTTTATGACTAGACTCTTTACCCTACGACGACTAACTATTTAATTTGGACATGATTTCGACTCGCAAAATACATTTTTTGCATCAAAGTGGTAGTTGGGCGTATACTATGGACAATGAATTATAAAGTAATACATAGCGAGTTTTTAAAAAAAGCCATTAGTTGGCAAAAGTCACGCACGATACTTTTCAGAACAAAATCATAAATAGCGTGTTTTTATGCCTCCATATAAACGCAAAATCGCATTTTAAGTCAGTGAAGGCACGCACTAGAGTTTTCATTGTAAAATCATAAATAGCGTGAAAGCGTATAAAAGTATATTAGTGTAAAATTAGTCGCATAGCACGCTACACTCTTCGTTAAAAACATCGACTTACAAATCCGCTATGTTTTCTCTCTATCTTTGTCAACCACGGTCTCTCTTAAGCGTTACGAAAATACGGAGACACGCACGAATTGAGCTCTATTTTGAACTCTGTGTCATACCGTGCTTACTAAACTCTCTTATAACTTATTATCTAACACACCGCCAGACTCCACCCGGAACGCATACTTTTTCGTTTGTCTATGCAGGCATAAAAACACGCCGTTTTCATGATTACGTTCTGAAAACAATAAGATAGCCTTGGAATGGTCCTAAACTTTGAATGACAAACGGCATGCATAAGGTAAAAGTAAAGGTAAAGCTTCAGGCGCTAAATGGAGTGTGGATGATTGAAATACTAGAGAATTGAATGATCTAAAGGAAAGAGAATTATAAGAAGCTATGCATGTAAGAAAGCTATATATTTTATGTGTACCTGAAACCAAGAAAAAGTGATGCGACATTATAAAGATAGAAAATAGGTAGTTTAAAGGCGGACTTAAATTATGGTCAGGAGTAGATAGTGAATCTCATAGTAGTCAAACGGTTAATTTAATTACGAGTAAGAGAGCAGGTCAGCATGTTAGGATAATAGACTTGTATCTCCTAGATTTTAGTTGGATAGAATTAAAGTAGCAATGAGAAGATTATTTATCATAGCGTGCTACGCTCCAGTCGAAAGTGACTAGAGCAAAGAAAAAGACGTCTTCTGAGACATTTTATATGATACTATAAGTACTTGCGATTATGGCGAAAGAATCATTCTACTAGGAGATTTCAATAGATGGGCTGACGTCTAGCGTCAGGGTACAGGAAGAATACTAAGTAATTTTGGAGATCTAAGAATAAATAGTAACAGAGAAAGATTAGTTAGCTCATGCTTAGAAAAGGGCTTATTTATTACAAATATTTGGTTCAGGCATTAAATGATCCACATGTATACCTAATGTTGAGAAGATAACTACAGTATAATTTAGTTCTTGCGGATGAAATATTAAGAAAGCTAGTAAAACATACAAGGGTCATTAGGGGGTTCTGAATGTAATACTGATAATCACCTTATAGTCTACAAAATAAATGAAGGTCAGAGATGGAGAAGAATGAGAACTCAAAAAAAAACGAAACAAATGCAAATCAAGATTAAAACTTTACAAAGACCATAAGTGCAAGTATAGATTTTCAGAATAGGATAGACAAACGCATAGATAAGGCAATTTAGGAGGCGCTAATAGACACTTAAGCTATAGAGAGCGCATCGACTATGCTCTGGGATGTCATTGGTAGAAGTGCGACTAAATTGTGTTGTACTGCTGTTATAGAAAGAATGTCTGGTGATGCGTAATGGAACAATGAAATCCAAGCAACCACCCAAGAAAGAAAAGAAGCGCACAAAAGAAGGCTAACAACACAGGACTTAGAGCTGAGGTAAGAAATATACTAGAAAATGATTACAGAGTCAAAAAGAGGAAAGTAAACTTACTGATCAAGGAAATCAAAAACAAAATCAAAACAGAAAAAAAGAAGAAAATGCAGATCGATTTTGAAGAAAGCAAGAAACTGTTTTAAAAAATTAACCGTGATCAGTATGAAAGGAAGAAGAAATACCAAGTTAGTCGGCATGAGAAATAGCAGGGGTGAAATGCTTTATGAAACAGAAGGGATACTAGGCGCTCTGAGACACTCTTTTGAAGAATTATTAGAGGCTGAAGCTGTTGGGCACCACAACTGCAATATAGAAGAAGATACATCAGAAAACCCGATGGAAAGAGTCGGTACCTCTGAGGTTAGGGATATAATTTGAAATTAGAAAAATAATAAGGCTGCTTGTGTATACAGTATTAAGGCTGAAATGCTTAAATACGGTGGCGACTACATGTCACACAGGTTGTGCGAATAGATAAATTTGAATATTGACATGGGAGAAGTTCCAGATGACTGGAAAAATGTGATTATCCTTTTAATGTTCAAAGAAAAGGGAGATAAAAGCAAGTGCAATGATGACAGAGGTATCAGCTTATTAAGTACCGTGAGCAAAACATATTTGAAAATACAAATTCGTAGGTTAAAGCAAATAACAGAAGAAAAGATAAGTGAATTTATGCCAAGAAGATCATGTACGGATCAAGTATTTAGACTAAGACAGATCGCAGAAAAAAGTTTGAGAGTAAGGAAAAAAATTTTATGTGCATTTGTTGACCTAGAAAAGGCATTTGACAAGGTAAACAGAATTAAAGTTTGGTAAGTACTGAAAGAAAACGGAGTCAGTAAATGGATGCTACAAGCAATAAATAAAATATATGCTGGTGACAAAGTAAATGTAAGAATAAATGGGAAACTAAGTGACTGGTTCGATATTATGCAAGGTGTTGGGCAAGAATGCGCTATGTCCGCATAGCTATTCATTATATTCAGAAGCAAGTGTCTAAGAATAGCCCTCTTCGACGAAGAAAGTGTGGATCTCGGGACAGTGAGGGTACGTGGGTTAGTTAGCGTTCGCTGATTGTAAGGTTGTTATATCAGAGCTAATCGAAGACTTGCAAAGAAGGTTGAGCAAACTGAGTTCAAGCATGAAGAACATGAGTATTAAAATTAACGTTTATAAAAGAAAAATTATGGGGTTCAAATGAAAATGAGAGAAAACAATATGTAACATTGTCCTGAACGATGAGAGAATACAAAAATATGACAAGTACATATGGCTTGGTAGCCCATTCTCTAACGACGGAAAGATAGAGAATTAGATAGGCGCATAAAAAAGGGTAAGAAGGTTATTGGTAGAGTGAGATCCATTATCAGAAGCAAAAATTGATTAGGTAAAGCTAAAAGGGCAATATATATTTCTGTATTTACACACACTGTGCTATACGATAGCAAGACATAGACCTGCTAAAAGGGATAAGAGTAAAATTACGCGATTAGCCTGAAATTCGCGAGCACGGTATGCGGTAAACTCTAATGAACAAAGTGAGCAATTAGATAATCCTAAAACAATTCGGTGAAGAGGAGCCATAAAAACACAAGAGCTTGCATGAGAAAATGCATGGACGTAAAGGAAGCTACAGAGATATGCCAAGACAGGGAAGTGTGGCCACAAATAGTTCATAACAAATGCATGAGAAGGAGTATCAGTAAAGTCAATGATGCCTGAAACAAAAGACATTGGATACTAATAGGCCCAGGCGGCGAGCTTTACGCGATGACTTTGTAAAACTCTACCTAAGGTGATCGCTAGAAGGATTGATCAGCGACCTGGGTCGGAGCAGTGTTGCGGAACGAATGTGTTATTTAAACAAACAACATGGAAATTCTAGATTAACCTAAAAATTTATGCCTCTTCCCCCACATTACTCCCTTCCTCACCGAGTAAGTCACGCTTATTCCGAAAGGGATATCGTCTAATGGTATAATAGTAATAATTACTCGATGAAAACTATATAGTAGCTCCAAGAAAGCACCTACGACGCTCGCGGCCGCTATTTGAGGACAACAGCGGTAATAAGCAAACACCGAATGACATTATGACCCTAATTTTGTACGCGCAACATCATCGCAAAAGATTTTAAATATCGTATTAAATTAAATTAATTTATAACAGCCTTATCTCATTAGGCACTTGACTTAGTCCGTGGCTGATAATAAAAAACCGGGTAAAACACGAGAACAAGTTAAAAAAAACATAATAACTATAATTGCATTTTTTCACAAATTGTTGTTCTTAAATAAATATTATTGAAGCCCTATTTTTTAACAGTTCGAGCTTCACCTAACATTTTTTATTATTAATAGCTTAAAGCTTTTTGAAAGCTCCAATGGGGCTAACTTTAAAACAAAATAGATTCTGATTATCTAAAAAATATAAACATTTATTTTTATATTCTAACACATTTGTAGAATATTTAAATTGGAAAACAGTGATAACAAAATATTTGATAATATTAATGACTCATCGTGTTTCGCCTGGATGGAGTTCAAACTAAAGGTGCATGCATTGTTAATTTGTTCATTGTTTATATTTCTGAGACATAGTGAGACTATTTTAAGTTCAAAAAAATTAATATAACTCTTTTTTAAACATGCTGTACATTTATAAACAAAAAAATTTTAATTAGGTAATAATGCTTCAAATATATCATATTTATGTGTCCCTCTTTCTTACTAGGAAGTACAAAGATACATTTAAGTCGTAAGAAGATATTTATTATCTTTTGGTGACAATTTAAGTTTTTTCCTAAAATGATACAAGTTACGCAAAAATTAAAACAGAATTCTTTTTCTAAGAAGTTGAGAGGAATTTTCAAACAATACTATTTTATGATTTGATGATACATTATTAAGGACTTTATCAAACAATTTTAACAATATGTTCGTGCCTTTTTTTCAAAAATGTGTACTAATTTAAACGATATCTGAAAAGCCATATCAAGACAGCAATAATTTCAACTATTTTTTTCCTATTGTAAAGTATTATATCAAAACTTTTTGAAAATGTGCACTAGGTCAGATGAAACTTATTCTTATACTGGCGTCATTGGTTGGGTGCTTTTTCGAATTTGCTATCCTGAATATCTTATGAAAGATTGGTTGTCCTATCTCGGTCTAGCCAATCGATAAAGCGACCGACTCAGCGTCGCCAATTAAAGTTCATTTGAATTTGTAATTTCCAAAATGAAAAATTCGTCTCAATTTTGTAAAACTAATTTTGATGGCTTAATTTCAAAAAAGTTTTTAGATGATGTTCATGACATTTATAGAAAACTCAGAAAATGAGTACATAATTTTGACGCTATAGCGATGATAATGTACCCCCATACGCTTCTCTGAAGAAGAAATAGGGTAGGTCATCGACTTTTCTATGAATTATCATTTGAGTAAGAAATTTATTTGTTTGGTCAAAAATTTCATTACTTTTTCGTAAATTTTTTCTTTTTTGATGAAAATCAATTTTTATATTTGGAAACTTAACTATTCTATTTTTGGTAGAAAAAATATATGCTTTGGTGAAAATCCGCCTTTTTAATTGATTTTAACTGTTCTAAATTTAAAAATTAATTTCTTTGTTAAAATATCTATTAGTACATTTTTCGTTGAAAATTCATCTTTTTTGTTGAAAATTTGGTAGATTACAAGTAAGTTGAGGATTCAAGTATTTCATTGAAAATTAATCTCTTTTGGTTAAATTCAACTGTTTTCAATTTATAATGAAAAGTGTG
>JAUELO010171382.1:0-16602 GCA_032357855.1 Amphibolips quercusostensackenii | reverse complement strand
TTAATACTTTTTTCACCTATTCAGTAGAGATGGGTGGGAATTCTCGCTAAGGTGTTATGAGGGTATTGTACAGCTCCTTAAAGCTGTTTATGTTCTTTAAAGCTTCCTTCAGTGTATGTTGGACTTTGTATACTTCTCTTTTCAATGCCTTGACCTCCTCTGATTTGGGTGGATGTGCAACAGTAACTGAGTATCTCGAAAGATTCCAGATAGGTCAGAGAAAAATTTTTGGTTTTCTCTAACCTACCTCTCACTCTGCTTAAGGCTTCTCCTAGCGTCAGATAGTACCCGTATTCTGCCAAAAATATGTCAATTACACATTGAATTCAGTACGCATCTGTCTTGCCTAGCCTATATTTGTGGTGATTTGATGCATTTGTCTTTTGATCTTATGATCAGCCGCTGGTTTCGTTTTACGGTTTGCATCCACCAAAGTTCGCGCAGCAGTATATACATCACAATTAATTGTCCAGAGGTCGGATTTTTTGGAAAAATCTCCACGAAGCACGTCATCTAGCTCAGCCAGATCTGTGAGCTTGAGAGAAACTTGGATGTTCATGTTTCTTCGGGCCCTAAAGCATAGCTGTTCCTCTATTGGATGCCTGCCCGACGTTAGTCTTAGTGCTGCCTCTTATTCTCTGTTGCCGGCTTATTCTGGCTGCGGTAAAGTAGGCGCTCCGCTACATAACGCCTCATCTGGAGTTGTCCGGCGTAGCCAACTATCAGGTCATCATTGAGTCGATCCGTACTTCCAAAAGTATTGAAATTCTGCCAATTTTTCGCATTGACTTTGTCTTGATTGGCTCCCCCAAATGTAGGGTAGTCGGCATTGTTGTCCAAACCATTGTCAAGAGCCCTGCGCGTTCAATTGTTCTGAACCGCACTCACTAGAGCTACGTATGTTTGGTGTTATCATTGTTGTTCCCACGAGCAGCTAGAGATAGGGGTTCGTACATCCTTGTATAGCCCACATGCAAGAATATGGTTTGAGGTTTGATTCCTTCGGGACCACTCCTATACAATTGTCTGCGACTGTTTATTAATTATTGTAACCATATTCAGCAGAAACACTTGGTACAGGTACCCTCTATCCGCAACCCAAAGACGCGTTCGGTGGTTTTGTTATAGGCCCTTCGGTTTTATTTCAGAGAGATATATATATATATATATATATATATTACATTACTGTTTTTGAGTACGAGAATTATATAATATACTCAGTCACTATGAGCTTTTGACTTTGGCAGTTATAAATTAAAAAATTTTATATCTCTTAAACGCTTTATAATTTAAAATTCACGTAAATTTTTATTTCTTAAATTTGTAATGATTTTTAATTAATTTAGAAATTTAGATAGTATTATCCTAATTTTTATCACAAATTAAAGTTTTTAATTTCAACAAAATATTTTTCTGATTATTGATTGCTTCATGGACTGAAAATTGTAAATAATGTACTATCGAAATATGCCTTATTTGCGTCCTAAGTAATTTTATCGTACGAACGTCAAGTTCTGTTATAAAATTAATTTTTTCAAGCATATGACATATGTCGTTCACACACTGATAACGTTAAAAAACACGTATATCTATTATTTATTCATTATTTCAAATAAGATGTTTTAATGAATCTCTTTACAATAATTCTTATTTTTGAATTTTTGAAAAATTGATGTTAATATATGAAAGTCTGCCTGTCTTATACATATTTTTTTATAATTGCAGAAATGTTGTTTCTGCAATTAAATTTGTTTAACATAATTATAAATATAATTGAACTAGAAAAAGGTATCGAAATGAAAGAAAGCTCAATAACACTGCTTTCAGGTTTGAGTATTTAATTAAGTATGTAATGCATAATCATATATGAACTTTATATAAAGATTTCTTATAATAACCTAAATTTAACTTAAATCAATTGAAATTCACTCAGACAAATCTCCTAAAACGATTTTAAAAAATTATTGCGTGTGCCACTAAATATGGGACTATTTAGCTATCTACATATTTCGAAAGCTTCTGAAAAATGAAAACTAACATTTAAACACACTTTTGGTGTACTTGCATGGTGGTGGCGGTAGTGAGAACGTATTCGCTTACAGGTAGTGTGAATTTTGTACGGAATTTGTGTTGAAGGTAAGAAGGGAGTGTGAGGGTGGGATCGCAGGAGGTGAGTGAGGGTGTGTGTGGTGAGTTGGGGAAAGAAAAACTAATGTTCAGCGTGGACGTGACGTGAGGTATAATGAAATTAGGAAAGTGAGTTTTGATTGACAGAAGTTGAGTGAATTTGTAAGCAGAAGCTTTTGGACTTTCGAGAGAAGCAAGAGAGGTTCTCGTGTGGTAAGAGGATGTTCAGGAAGAAAAAAGTGTTCTGTAAGAGCTTTCAGAGGGTTATAAAAAAGAAATGAGGGCAAATATAGGGGGGGGGGGAGCCAATGAGAGTGCAAAGATATCTGTCAGTTGTAGCAGGTGATGCATGGGTGAGTCCTTGTTACCGACAAAAGAGTAGGGCCGCATAGAGCTAGAGGGGGTTAGAAAAATTATTCGTAGTGAAGTTGCCAGTGATTTATCTTTGCACACAACACTGCGGGTAGCAGCGCATGGTCCGGGGTTGAGCGGCGTCAGAAGGAAGGGTAAAAAGCTGCGCAGGTAGAAAAAGGCAAGCCTGAAAGCGAGAGATAGAGATTCTAGCGTGAGTGAGGTGGAAGATCTCTTGCGACAGAAGAGAAAGCGTGATAGCGAAAAGAGTCCGGAGTAAAGCGTGATAGAAAGTCCTTTCAAAAAAAAGCAGTAGGACACGTAGGTCACCACCTAAAAAAAAGTGAAAAAAATGAAGGGAATCCGAAAAACGAGGTGCTAGGAATTCTGTTAGGTGAGATTAGAGAACTAAGGAAGGATTGGAGGAGGAATAAGGAGCAGATAAAAGGTATTAACAAGGACATGAGAATTAGAGAGGAGTAATAGGAAAAGAAGATGAAAGAGCTGAGAATGAAAGCAGATGAATTAGAAAGAGAGAGAGGTGGTGTCGATGAGGAAAGCCACAGAAGTTAAAGATAAGAAAGTGAAAAAGAAGATAAGGTACTGAAAGAAAAAGACGAAAAAAAGCCTTGAGAAGGTAGAAATTAGATCAGACATGAAAATAGGTGACAGGAAGGAGAAAGAGCAGAAAGGTATTCGGGAGAAAGTAAAAAACATAATGAAAGTGAAAGTGGAAAGGCGTAGTAACGAAAAAAAAGAAAGTGGTGGCTACGGAAAGGAAAACCATATGTTGCTCTTTGAGAGATTCTAAAAGTGTGATTTTTAACTACATATAAAGAAAGCTACTTTTCGGTGCCCTTTTTCTCTTCTTCATGATTTTCTTTAATGAAATTGGTGAGTATCATAATATTATTTTTTTCGAATATTTGTTAAATGTAGATCCTTGGTCAATATTTATGTAAATCGTTTGGATCAGATATCAAAAGTTTTGTAAACTAGCAGATTTTTTTCCTGGAATCTGGTGTTGGCTTGTTAGTTGTCAGTACTCAGTTATTTTATATACAATTTAATTAACGAGAATTTTCATGTATGGTAGATCACGAGTGAGCACTAAATTCATTTAACTTATTATGGTTTTAGTATTTTTCAATTCATTTCTAACACTGAAAATTCATAAATCATTTCCCTTTGTTTTCTTTACAGAAACATCAGATAATATACTGAAAAGAATAGAAAAAACGAAATACAGCTACAGCTGCTGAGTCAGATGATAAGTGTTGCAGAGACGATGATAGAAAAACGAAAAGGTATACCTGATACAACTGATATTGCTCTCGAATTGTATAATTAAAGGCACGCGATACAACGTATCGACCAACAGCATCAAGATTTCCAGGTTCAATATTAGTCATTTTCAGAAAATCAGAGTCTACAAAAATATAATTGATGTGTTCTATGATAATTAACAACTCCTATCTTAATATAGTGTTTAATTCTGCACTAAAACAAAAGTTCTCTTTGTGGAAACAGTGCAACATTTTTCAAAAATTTTTAAGTCGATGTTGACTAATTAACAATAGTCATCAAAAGTTAGCACGGAGAAAAATGGATGTTTACCCGAAATATCAAGATGTTTATGGTCAATATTTTTTATATTTAACTATAGAATATTAATCTAGATGTTCAAATAAGTTGGTATAAGTTAGTACATCCAAAATGTTTCAGTGAAGTATCCGAGATATTAAACGGAAATTCATAATTATGTTAAACAGCGGCTGTTAATATTTAAGGAGTTTATTTATTCCTAATATTTGAAGAGTTAATTAGAAGTTATTTGGGAATTCAAAATTAAACCTAAATATTCGAACATATGTAATTTGTTTATGTAAATGGAAAATAAGATATGAATTAGAATTATGTTTTTTGCATTGTAAAATGTATAACAATATCCATGGTGGACAATACTTCAAAATAAAATTCATTAAAATTATTTTTTGCATTAACAAAATTTTAGTTTTTCAAATTCCGAAAATTTTAGATACATAAAACTGGAGTTCTTTACCATGCGTAAAATCATAATGAACATAACATTAGAAAACAAAGATTGATTCACTTATTTATTTGAACACAGTTTTGCAGAAACTATGGCAAAGTGAAGCAAGAAAAATTTTGCGGGGAACTGGTTTTTTAGTTCCTGGATTTTTCGCCAATAGTCACTATTGGTCTATTCTTATTTCGTGAAACATATACGTAATTAAATTCATTTTTTAATTTTTTTTCCAATGTTTGGGCACTACTTTAGCGAGATGAAGCCTATGCTTATAATTACATGTTTGAAGAACTATATAATTATATTATTGCATGTAAAAATTTTGAAATTTTAAGCAATTCTGAGCTCTTTACATCGAAAAAATATGAAAAACTGATAATAACCTAATTTTAAAATTTATTTTTAAATAATTTATGCAGGCTGCAGAAAACAACAGCTACTTTTATGCAAAACTATTAGAAAAACTAAAAGTTTTGTAAAGATTATAAAATAATATTTCAATCATTGCAAAGATATACAAAAATGAAAAAGTGTACATTTTGGAAGATTTCAAGCAAAATATTTGGAGGATTTTTGAACATTTTGAAAGATTTACAGCAAATTAAAATTTTTATAGATTGCTAAGAATATTCAAAATGATTTTTTAAAAATTATTTTAAGAAAATATTAAAAAAGATTTAAAAACATTTGAAAAGATTTTTCAAATTATTAACAAATAATCTAGAGGACTTTAAAGCAATTTTTGTAATTTTTAGAAATTTTCTAACAATTTTAAGAAAAATTCCAATCATTTAATAGTGTATTTAACAGCTTTTAAAACATTTCTAAAATAATTTTGCATTAAGGAATATTTCAAAAGATCAAAACAAAAATTTAGATTTTTTACGATTTTAATCCAAAAATGTAGAAGCTTATCAAGAACTTTAAAAGATTTCAGGAAAATTAAAATTGCAAAAAAAAATAACATGGAAGAAAAATTGTCAATTTTTTTAGTTAATAAATATTTTTAAAAATTTTAGAAACAAATTTGATTACATAAAACAATATTTAGAATTTTCAAAAGAATTAATAAAATACTTCAAAATAAGAAAAGTTTAAAAAAAATAAAGAATGTAGATTTTTAAATATTATAAACAAAAAATGTAGAAGACTTTCAAGAATTTTAAAATGTCTTAAGAGAATTGAAATTATTTAGAAATTTCTTAACAGAATTGAAATTATTTAGAATTCTAGGAAAACAAAAATAATTTTTTATTCGAAAATTTAAGTTGAAGAGAACATTTAAGAATATTTAAAAACATTTTCAACGATTTTTAAAATTTTCAAAAAAGAATCTCAAAGATTCTAAGTAATTTTTCTAGTCTTGAAAGCTTTTAAAACAATTTTTGAAAAAATCTGATCATTTTAAAAGATGTTAAAAAGTTTGAAAGGAACTTGAAAAATAATTAAAAATTAAAAAAGATTTTTAAATATTGATATAATGTAGATTTTGGAAGATTCCGAGCAAAAACTTTAGAAGCTTCTTAAAAATTTGCAAAGATTTAAAAAAAATACAATTTTTTTGAAATTGATAGGGAAATTCAAAATGATTCTTCATTAAAAAAAAAATTGTAACTGGATATTTAAAAAGATTTCCAAACATTTCAAAAAATTTTTTTAAATTGTCAAAAAAAAAATCTAAAATAATTTAAAGCAACCTATTTTAGTTTTGGTAGATTTCCAGAAACTTTTAAAAAAATGTTGAAAGATATATAGAAATTTTGAAAAATTTTAAAAAATGATTTAAAATTTGAAGCAATTTTGAAAATAGCAAAACAAAATTTAGATTTCTGAAGATTTAAACAAAAAATGCAGAATTTTTTAAAGAATTTTAGAAGGTTTTAAAAATAATAAAGTTGTTTGACAACCTTAGGAAAATTTTTTATGATTTTTTGTTTTGAAAAATTGATTTAATAAGAATATTGAAAAATATTTTAAAACATTTCAAAAGTGTTTTCCAATTCACAAACAATTTGTCTTTAATAAAAATGAAAATAAAATTTAGGGTTACATTTTTACCGAAAGGAAAAACTTTACGGCGTAGCGTCCGCAATGTTATTTTCACAAATAAAACAAAAAATACGCATTCTATCAAAACACGATAACAACAGATTTGTATTACTTTTTTTGGATGCACAAATTTCGTCTTTTTATTTTTTTTCGTAGCATGTGTTGTTCGTCTAAGAATTTAATTTATTAATTTTTAATGCTGTTTTTTACAAATAAAAATAAAACTAAGCGTCCTATCAAAAAGTAAATAAAAACAAATTTGTAGATCTTTTTTAGGTGCACGATTTTATTTGATTTATTTTTTGTCGTATCTTGTACAGCTTGACCGCAAAATAGAGTTTTCAATTTTCCATTATTTTTCGTGCAACCAAAATTAGAATTTTAGATTTTTCAGAAAAATTTAAAAAGTTGTTTTTGAATTTCATTGGTTTTTCAAAATGCAATGTTTTTCTTTCTTTGACTTTTTTTTATTTTATACATAGAAACCCTAAATCTTAAAAAAGTGCTTTTAAAAATGTTCAAAATGTGCCTACTTTTTTTTTTATTCAAAATGTCTAGCTAACGAACTTGACTTTTAATTTAAGACACTAAAAGAGTAAACCAAAGGCTAATCTATTCTATTCATTTTTTTGAAAGTTATTGTGCTAACAAACTAAAAATCTAGAGAGCCTCTGGTTGTTTCATCTTCAAAACATAAGAAAAATGGCATTATTTAAATATATTCTAATTTTTGTATTATTTTTTTATATTTTTTTCGAATTTTTTGTGTTTTGTCTACAAGTATTTACCGTTTATTATTTGCTATACGATAAATCATTTCAATAACACGTCAATTGTCAAAATAAAACGGAGCTACAGAACACCGAAACCTTGGGACTTTAAGGGAACTCTTGTAAATTTAAAGACTATTTCAAGGAGAAGAAACAAGCAGTTATGAAGTGTAAACATGTTAATCTATTTTTTCACTCCGACCTCTACATATGTACAGAAAAAGAATAGTATATATATTAATGAGAGGATCTCTAAAAAACCATACGTTGCTCTAAGAGATGCTAGAAGTGTGAGTTTTCTTCACGTATAAAAAAAATGAAGCCCCTTTTCGATGGTCTAGGCTTGATCTTCATATTTTTCTTTCGTGAAACTGATAATTATTATAATGATAATATTCATACAAAATAATTGTTAATATAGTTCATCAGTCAATATCTAAATCATTTGAATTCGATATTAAGAGTTTTGTGCTCCAGTAGATTTTTTTTTTAATTTTGGTGTTTGCTTGTCATTTTTAGTTACTTCCGTTAGCGATGGATCACGAGCGATTCACTGAATCCATTTTTAACACTGCAAATTCATACATAACTTTTCTTTTTCTTTCTACAGAAACATCAAGTAATAACCTAAGAGAAATAAATACAAGAAATACAGCCGCAGCTGCTGAGCAAGATGATGAGGCTTGCAGAGCTTTACGGAAAAGAATTCTGAATTTTAGGACACCTAGACCCGTGAGAAGACCTCGTGCTCCTCTTTCTCGGTGGGAAGGGTTACAGCTCGCTTGCGATCTAGCTCAAATTGAGGGAACGGATCCTGATATGTCTGCAGACTATTATAGAGAAAGAGGTCTACAAAATCCACCAGAAGCTACTCTCGATTTGCATGATACACGACACGCTAGTAGCTCTTACCATTTACCTGGAGAACAAGGTGGTTCTATTAATCCTAGATTTGTTGAAGCTCGCAGAAGAGCCCGCGAAACTCCTGTCCAACAACACCACCAGCAGATGTACGAACATCATCGATATTTCAGAGATCATGCTGGAGGTGCTGGATCGAGTGCAAGAGGTGCTGACTATCAGTATCAACATCAGTATAATTTGAGGGATCGATCAAGTGGTTATGGATCGGACTCTGGCTATAATCATCCATACACTGCACCCCCGATGATACCATCGGTAGATTCATATGCTGGTTTTTCTTAGTTTTAGATAGAACAATCAGGTAAATCATACGCGATTTCACTGCACACTTTTTGCTTTTGTAAACAGCCTATTAATTAAAACACATGTATGCCTAATTTTATGTAAAATCAGTTAAAATACATACATTATTTACTGAAAAAATTAGATAATGTCTCGTTAAGGTAACCAGAATTCTGGTTAAATAAACCCTTACTATTTTGTTTTGCCGATTTCTGTTTGTGCTAGGCAGTCATCGCCAAATGACTAAGAACTTGGCAAAGAGAAAAGAGGCAGATAAAAAGACAATAGTATAATTTTCAATATTTTTTTTTTTGTTAGTTATTTTTATAATTATTTTGACATGTAGACTGCAGAAACGCCACTTTTGCAATAGGCTTCATAATCAGCCTGTTGTGTTGCCTTTTCTTGCAGTTAAAAACAAAAATATTTTATTTAATAGTAACAAAAGGCTTTTTAAAAAAATTTCTTAAAACTCAGTCAAATTCAAAGAAATCAAAGTATTCTAGTAAGAAAAAAACTTGAGTGAAATCGTGAAATTTCGGAAAAAATTTTAACTGTAGGATTACCTTATTATAAAAACATATTTAGTAAAGCGCCAGACTTTGTTGTATTAACATTATCGTTCGATAAATTAAAAAAAATAAAAGGAGCATACTTATTTTAAAATATTTTATGAAAATATTTGATCTGAAATAGTGGTTGAACTATATAATTATATGGTTGTTAATGTTATCAGTAAGGGAAACACATCTTACATGCTGTCAGCGTATGTTTTAACATAAAAGTTGACATCTATACGATAAAATTACTTATGGCGAATCAAAAATACGTAATCGGATAGTACATTATTTCTACTTTCCAGGCATCAAAACAGTTCACTTCAAATTATGAAGCGTTTGAGAGATAGAAAAATAAAAAAATTTAAAGTAAATTTATTGAAACTTTCTTATCGTAGTACATGTAAAAAATGTATATCTAAATCAACGACATTTATCCTTCATCTGGCCACAAATATCATTGCAGACCAACCAACGATATTAGAAAAAATTTAAAGGAAGGGACTTGCAGAATAATTTATCTTGAGTAATATTATGATAAAATACAATTTTTAGAGCCGTTAAAACAAATATTTAAGCTGAAATCAATATGTTGGAGCCCGTATAAATTTGTAAATCTGCTTTAAAAATATTCAGCTTCAAATACTGTTTTAAAATTTCTTAATTGTACAGTCAATCAAGTTTTTAATGTTGAAGGTATTTAATTCATAAATTTTTAGTTTTAAATGCTTGATATTGAAAATTTTCAAATTGATAAGACTAAAAATAAAATTTTTTCCATTTTTATAGCTTGCAAGTCTTTGAAAGTGTATAATTTTAAGTATTCGTTATTTATACCTTCAATGCCGAAGTCTTGAAATTAGAATTTCTTTAATTATTCAAAGTTTTTAATTAAAAGTGGTTTGATTAAAAAATTCAAATTCAAGCTTAAAAGCGCGCTTTGAAATTTTATTTTCAATACAGTTTTAAACGATTCAAATGTATCAGTTATTTGTCATAATGTTTGCGTCTTTGGGGCTAGAATGGTGATCCTAAACCCCGATGATATCCGAGGCTTATTATAATGCAAAGTTTTAATATCAATAGTGCTGCCAAAATATTACCTAAAATTTTTGATTAAAATTGGCTAATGAAAAAACATGCCTCACAAATCATTGTAAACGCTTCAAGGAATGCGTATGGACAACTTTATGACTTTATCCATTCTACTACCTATTTCTTTAACTTTAAATCTTTGTAAAATTACCTTAAAATGGCCTTAGATAAAAATATTATAGGAAATGCAATATAGGCTTACAATCTTTCAATTTAATTTTTTATAAATTTTACATTTAAATTTTTTGAATTTACTTTTTGAAAATATTTAAAAAGGAAAAAGTCCTACAACTCTTATTAAATTTGAAACCATACTGATTTTTTTATATGATAAAGGTAGAAGGTTAAATATTGCACTAATACTTGAAACTTTCTGAAAAGGAAAATTAAAAGACCTGAGTAAAACGTTCAATATAAATAGTTCAAAAACATTAGCTTCTGATTATTAAATTCTTTTTCTTCTACAATTTCAAAGAATTAAAATTAATACCAAAAAACTCCACAAGTTGTAAATTGGAAATGATGGAATGATTTGTGCGAACCAACTTTAGAAATAAATTTATTACTACAACCTAAAAGGATTTACAGTTTACAGGTACACGCAATTCAAAATAGTTTATTTTTGACCATATTATTAAAAAAGTATCTGGTAGTCCCGAAGTTCAGGATAAGTAGACAAAGATTTTTTATAAATTTGTCCGCTTATCCCGAAAATTTGAAACGACTATTCCTTCCCCTTTTTTCAGCTCTACCTATTTTTCGAAACGACAACACGCAACCTACTATTGAATTTAAATTATTAGCAAAAAAAAAATGTCGACGTAGTATATGCTTAACATTTCAATACTTTCACGTGTTAAATTACTTTTAATTCAAGTCAAAAAAAGTTAAATATCAGAATGTATAATTACTATATTAATTTGCATAATTATTTTAAAATTTAATACATAAAAAATCTAAAGGAAAGTTTATTACTTTTACTACTTTGGTAAATACCAGAAATTTCACATTTGATCCTAATTTAGACAATTTTCGCTGTATTTAAGAATACGATTGAGTGAATAAATAATAGCTCAAATGTGAAGATTGAATCTTAGTATTGCCGCCCACAAACAATAATATTATTTTACTTTCCTTAAAAACATCTCTGTGCTATCAATATGCGTACTGAGATTTTTTTCAAAATGTAACCTTTGGATTAATATTAATTAATAAATAAAGTCCACGCGTCCACTCTGTGGCCGTATTCGTCAAACTTCACTACTACTAGAGGGCTGACTCCGCGTTGATCACTACTACTGGCGGTCCTCGCGCGCCCAGGAGGAGCTCGCTGAGTGCTGGTAATCACAAAATTGTCCAGGGACTGAAAGTTGGGCGTGACTAGGAAATGCTGGCCGAAGTTACAGCCAGAAGTGGATGGTCGCACGAACTTCTAATCAAAAGTCGGGATTCCTTTCTTTATTTCCGGTAGATGTCAAGAAAGCATTTGAACGCTAGACATGAAGCCAAACAGAAGGCGCAGCGTATCTAGGCAGAAAAGCGCGAACAAGCTTTACTGGAGAATGCCCGTAGGGCCGACGAAGGAGCCGTATTGGTGCCTTCATCGGAATCAGGTCCCGTATTTTCCGGAGTTAAACGTTCAGAGGAAGATAGCTCCTAGATGCTCTTGCCTGGTAGCCTCTGGTCCTGTACTCTTAGCGACGCATTATAAAACTCACACGGAGCATGAGAAACCTCAAAATGAGGTGTCAGATTTATCTCAGGCAACTGGACAGGCTCCAAAGATCGAAGACGCTTCAAAGAACCCCAGATTGACCGCCTGGCCGATAAACCCCTACGTTTTACAACCCCGAATGTCGGCCTCCACAGTCTCCACCGCATAATCCATCTTTCAAGGTATTTAATGAACTCCAAAAGGCAGATGCCAGAACTCAGTACAAAGATCGTAGGCTGCCACAAACTATGGATTTATCGACAAAGACTCTTTCAGGCGGAAAAGAAAAGGCTGGGCAAGATTTATGCCGAAGAAACCCATAGGGAAGTCGAGCTAACAGCAGCCTGTGGGGAGATAGCCAAACTTCGATCCTTTAAGCCTGCAAGTGATTGTTAACTAGGACATGATCTTGCGCTTAGCCCAAGCCAGTTCGGTACCCCTAGTAAAACTTCTTCAACAGAAACATCTCCCACCGACAGCATTCTTCTCTCAACTTTATCGTTAGACTCAAGTCCGCAGACAAACTTGAACAACTTATCCAAGACCTGCAGACAACTCTTTAGAATAGACTGAGATGAAAGCTACCGAAACCGGCTCCAAAGAAATTTCGAGTGCCAAAAGCTTAGACGTGGCGACTGAATTTCAGGTAGCTCCCTCTATCACTCACTGTAGTTTCTGATATTAACTAGCGTATAACTTAAAAAAAATTTATGTATAGAAGATCAGTCACTTGACCATTCTCATTATCATGGATTCTGAACCCATGAGACATGCTATTTAGTCTTTTTCTCAAAGGGGTATAACACTAAAGAAAACTATAGTGCACTGAAAGAGTCTCCTTCAAAAATATCCATCGTAATGTGCAGCATTTAGT
The DNA here is from genome assembly GCA_032357855.1 of Amphibolips quercusostensackenii. Lineage (NCBI taxonomy): Eukaryota > Metazoa > Arthropoda > Insecta > Hymenoptera > Cynipidae > Amphibolips > Amphibolips quercusostensackenii. Next base: position 3,809 of record JAUELO010171382.1, on the reverse strand, counting down.
TATTCTTAGTTGTCCATGATCAGAATACTTGATTCTTGTATCACAAGGCATCATCGCACGACTCAAAAAGTCGATAATGTGTGGGCAGATTTTGAAAAATTTGTTAGACTTCAAGCAAATAGTCATGTGGTTAGAAAGAAAACATTTGCTTGTAGTGAACGTATACCTTGTGCAAGTGCCTTTGATGTTTATAAGCTTGATTCATGGCAACAGCGTCTATGGTGACTAGATCTTTACTGACCGCGAGTTTCCACAACATCCTTCCTGTTTTTCTGTAAACATGTTATTCTCGTCGCAATGATCTGTGATGAAATCTGAAATCTGCAATGATAACTGTAAGGCATTTATAAATTAGTGGAAGACAGGCTATCCGTCGAAATTCAGATGGATTTTAAGTGTCTGGTTATTTAGGCAACATATACGTAGTAACTTTGACTTGCATTAGAAATTGTGCATCATGTCCGGACCTGGAGCTTTCCAGTTACTTGCCCATTTCAAAGCCGCTGAAACGTCCGTATCTGCGATCTTAGTCAGCTCCATTTCAAAAGTGTCTAATGCTCTTGTTTTCTCTAAATAGAACCAAGCAGCATTCAAATTGTTTCTGTTTGTTTCACCCCAACAACGAGACCAGTATTTAGTCATTTCTTTTAATTAAGGGACTTCAGTGACTTGCTGGGTATTTTGCTTTGCACTCAGTTTACGGTATAACCTTCTTTGATTTGCTTAAAAGGTTCGATTTTTTTTATATTGAGTCAATAGACTTAGTCGGCATCTTGCTTTGTTTACATCTATATCCAAACTGATTTTTTATGGTGGATCTCGATCTCTTCCTGGGACAAAGAGTGCATTTGTAGACCTACTCCTGCGGCCTCACGTTCTAAAGGCTGATACCACTGTACAATAGTTACACAAGAGTTTGCACCACTTACACAGTTAGTGTTGCGTTTAAATGTATAGGTGAAACCTTGCTGTTCAGTACGTCAACGTTATCAATGTTTGGACGTGTTTCTAGGGTTTCCGGTACTTGATGCTCATTATCTTTAGTACCTATGCCTGGAGCTTCAATCAGGTCTTCGTTCTTTACATCTTTCAGAGAGAGAGAGAGAGAGTTCATCTATATAAAGCTGCTGTTTCACTTTTATTTTGACGGCAGCTATTTCAACAGCCAAAAGCAATCAGTTTACAGATTGCAACTGCGGATGCTAACTTAGATTTTTCTGAACGAGCGTGGTTGCTCATTCCGTCCTGCAGTGAGTAGGGAAAACATCGTGTGCAACGAGCAGGATACGTCGCTTATCCCGCTTGTTCTACAATCTACTAGTATATCTATTTGACTTAGAGTATCGTTCATACATTCCCACCATTCTTTCCTTGGCCTGCCTCTAGGTACACTACCATTAACTTTACCTGCATATATTAGTTTCAGCAGTCGTTTTTGTTTCATTCTCACAACATGACGAAACCATTTTAAGAAATTAATTTCATTCTTATTAAACAGTATTTCCTATGCACCACATTCTTCAAAAATCCTATAATTACTGATTTTGTACATTAGCTTCTTACCGCAGACATTTCGCAAGATTTTTATTCCAACCGTGTACTCAAATCCAATTCTAAATTTAAAAAACGCTTTTGCAGATTATATAAGATATGATGTTCAATTATAATATAAAATTTTCAAATTTGTATCCTTCTTTCTCTTTCTGATACTTATTAACATTTCTCAAACAATTATGTTAATGCATAAAAATCTCGAGCTTTGGTTTATAATTTTGTATAATAGTGCTAATTTCTCTAAATTGTAAACCCAACTTATGCCACTGTGCTCTTAACTCATAAAATTTTTGCTTAACCTTATTTTGCTATGCCCCAACCTTATGCCGTTGACCACACTTACTTTCTTTATCAATATTTTCATCACTTATGCCCTTTTGGAGTAACTAACTGTGTCAGGAATTGAGACCCCTAACAATCCCATACTCACGACAAATTTTCTCACTACACTTTTTTCTCTGGCTCCTTTCATCTCTTTGTCATATTTCATAATTCTACCTTTTAACTTCTCTTCTCTTTATTTATTTAAAGAATTAGAATAGCAAACATTGAGATAAAAATGCAAAAATCATGTATAGGTAACTATGAAAACAAACTTTTCTAAACAGAGAACAAGTCTTTGTTTGATATTAATATTTGTCCGATTTCTCCACATCATTATGTGGGTAAATAACAATAAAATAAATAAATAACAATAAAAATAAGGTGTTTAATGTTAGAAGTCGTAATTTTGCCTTAGACTATTACAACACCTATACTTATTGTTGATAACATTTTTCATTATTCACAAACTAATCTTGCTGCACTGTTTATAACAATTATCACAAATAAAAGCTCTCAATCAATAGATGTGATTATTTTTAAAATTTTATTATTAATTTTTGACATAAGATCAAACATTTTAATCAGGTGGTATTCTCATATACAAGGAGCCCCTTTTTATTATTAGCCCTTTGAACAATATATCTTTATAAAATCCACGCTTCCTTAAATAATTACAATTTTTAATCAACAACTAGAAAAAAGTACAACCATAACAAGTTTCGGAAATCCAGAACAGAATTCTGTTAAAAAGTAGTGCATGAGGATCCTGATTGTGAATAATTAATTTATACTCAACTGATTTATTGCGATTAACTAGCCAAAACAGATGTTACATTTTAAAAAACAATTTAACGCTCATTTTAATAACTCAACAATACGAATCCTAGTTCTTAATTTTAAAGTTCGTAAAGGGGAAGACCTGAACTTTCCTTTAGATGATAAAAAATATGCCTTTTGTCTGAAAAAGAAAGTTTGTTTTTGAATTTTGTTTTTGAATTTCCTTTTTGCAAGTCAAAAATTTCTTTTCTTGAAATATAAAGTAACAACAAAAATTGAATTGCATCCCCTCTCAAATTTGTTTGTTTTTCGAAACAAGAAATTTGATTGTTATTTCTTTGAAATCGACCGATATTAACCCGGCTTTTGAAGTAACCATGGGGTATTAAGAGGGAAAAAACTCTTTCTCGAAAAAATTCAAAAAAGAAGTACTTGTTATTAATGTTCTGTAAATTAAAATTTAGTCACCTCTTAAGAAATGTTTAGGGAATAATTTCCACCCAAAACACTCTAGTTGTGAACAATCAACCCCCTTTTATAGTCACTGGTAAATGCCCTAAAAAATGTAAAGTAGCAGTTTTATGTAAAATGCTTGCTAACAACTGAATTTCTTAATTTTCTCAAAATAAATTATTTTAATTTGACAAGTGACACGTTTCTGAGTATTTTGAAACTAATTTTCAGTTGTTTAAACCAATTTTTTCGCCCTTGAAACGTGTAAAATTATTATTTGTCAGTATAAATTCTACAGTTGATGGATTTTAAGAATAATATTTCTTGATTGAGATATTTGGCAATGATTCTAATAATTTTTATTTGTTTGAATAATTTTTCTATGTAAATCGTAAAAAATATTATCTTCTGGAACTAATTAATAAATTAACAAATGTTGACAGAAATATATTTTCTAAAAGATACTTCACAATCATTTGAATAATTCTTCTTTGTTTTAACCACTTTTTCTACTATGAATCTTGTGAAGTTACTATTTTCTGTAATCAATAACGCATTTAAAGAATGCTAAGAATAATATTTTGTCTGAAAGACAGTTTAAAATTAGTGAATCAATTTACATTCGCCTAAAATAAATTCTGTTATTTGTAATTCATAAAAAAGTGATAAATGTTAAGAGTGATATATATTGTGGAAGGCAG
>JAUELO010171006.1:0-16610 GCA_032357855.1 Amphibolips quercusostensackenii | reverse complement strand
CAATTTTCGGCACTCCTCTTTCAAAATCTTGTTGTGAACCTCATTGACAGAGCACGTAATGACTTTTTGCACTTTAGAATTGCTTTAAAATTTCTAAAACCAGCTAAAACATTGACAGCAACTTAAGTAGAGAGAGAAACAATTCTTGGACGCCGAGCTGTCGCGGTCGTGGTGGGGGAAGAACTTGAGCGGGAATAAGGGGAAGCGGCAAGGTAAAAAGAGGCAAGGTAAATAGAGGCGACTGTATTCCTTCATGGCCCAGATTAAGATTTCCTCTGATTTTTTAACTGCAAGATAGAAAAAAAAACATTTTATTAGAGTGACCACTTGCAGATTCTGATATTCCTGAGATGTACTGGCCCCTTTTAAACTAATTTTCGAAAAAACTAAAACAGTTACACATAATTTTGAAAAATGAATTCAAATACTCATTTAAAAACAGTAATTTTTTTCAATTATATACTAATTGTAGTGAAATTAAATTAAATATAAGTACACTTTTATTGTATATTTTTCTTTAAATAATTTAATATTGTGAAAAAATTAATTAGTCAATAATCAATTAATCGGTTCACAATATAAAAAGCATTTAACACTTATATTGCTTGAAACATTCAGTATCAATTTTTACTTTATATATGTTTATGAACTTGAAATTTTATTTATGAAAACTCGAATTTTTGTTAAAATTTCATGTTCATTTTCAAGAAAATTAAAACATAATATGTAGGTATAATTTTAAAAATTGAATTAAAATACTCATTTAAGCATTAAGCTATCATTTTCTTTTAAATATTTAAATAATTTTAACTTCACATTTGAAAAATTACGTAAATGGAACAAGGGTATTTTAAATATGTGACGTTCCGCGAGGAAAGGGACCATAGGGTTAGCAGGCAAATTTTTCAGTAGAAGCGATAAAAGAGACGGTTGAAGTTAAGCACTCAGAGAGTGGGGGACAAGCTCTGGAATCCAGCCTCACCATTTACCACTACAGACTTCTCGCTCCGTGTTCAGCGAATCAGACGAACTCTGGAGTTGCACGGACACAGAACGGAAAGTTGGGGCAGAAAGTGGTGAGGCTGGATTCCTAGGGTCATCCGCAAGCGTCAAAACAGGCGATTCACAACTGACTTTGCAGCTTAATAACAATTCCAATTTTGCAGACAAAAATTTAATTCTTTTTTAAATAAAAGTGCGATTCAAAATTATTGATAGCATTAAAAAAAATAAAATCGATTTTTAAGCTCTAAGGTCCCTTTCCTCGCGGAACGTCACATATTGTTATTTTTATCTCTAAACTATTATAAATAATTTTGAATCTAATATCCTGGTTTGAATTAATTTTGTATTCCCTACTCTCCCATGGATTCTTTTGGTTTTTATTATTTTATTATTTATTAATTTACCATTTATTATTTTATTCAGATTTTTTTTCAACCAAGAAGATTATTCTCTACCAAAAAGGAGGAAATTTAATCAAAATACGTGCATTTTGAACCAAATCATTAAATTCTTAACTAGAAAATTGTCCATCAATAAAAGATATCAGTTTTTAATCAAAATTAAAATTTTAATGTTTTCAGTTTAAAAAGTTAATTCTAAAACAAACAAAAATTGATTTTTAACAAAATATTCACATTTTCAAGTAAAATAGTGAATCTCAAAAAAGTGAATTTTAAAAAAAGGAGTTCAACATTCAACAAAATAGTTGAATTTTCTACCAAAGGAGACGTATTTGTAACAAAATAAATCATTATTATTTAATTTAATAAATTAATTAAAATATTAATATTTATTTTAATTTTATTTAAAAATAAATCTTTATTATTTAATCAGAGAGATCAAGTTTTAAACTGAAGTTGTATATACTTGTTGGGTTGTTTTAAATCAGCTAGAATTTTATAGAGAAAAACGAGGAAAAGGGGAAGTAATAGTTTTTGAAACAGGGAAAGTGTCTCGAAAACAGGAGCAAAAATTATTCTTTAAGAAAGAGGAAAAGCGGGGCATAGGGGAAGGAGTTCGAAGTTTTTTTCTGTAATTGTGGAGCTTTGTCAACTATCTCTTGATTTTTAATTGGGAAAAAATTAAGTCAAAAATTGATTTTTAAAAAAGTAGTTGAATCCTCAATCAAAACAGATTAATTTGCAATAAGAAAGTTGCATTTGGGACAAAACAATTTGATTTACGACTAAAAATACGAATTTTTAAACAAAAGACATACATTTTTAACCAAATAGTCTAATTTTCAACACAGAAGATTAATATTATACGCAAAAAGACAAATTTTTAACTAAATAATTAAATTTTTATTCTAAAATGATCATTTTTCAAGCATAAATAAAAAAATTACATTTTCATTAAAAAACAATTATCTTAAATTTATAAAAGCAAATTTCTCACAAAGGAATCGAATTTTTAACAAAACAGATCAATCTTTAACCAAAAAAGATTAATTCTCAACAAAGCAGTTGCATTTTAAACAAAACAAATTGAGTTTTGACAAAAAAAAAGAATTTTCAACAAAATACATATATTTTTAACCAAACAGTTGAATTTTCAACCTAGAAGATTAATTTTCTATCAAAGCAGACGAATTTTCAATCAAATAGTTGAATTTTTATTCTTAAATGATCCCTTTTTACACAAAAATAAACTAATTATTTCTTCACTGAAAAAGACTTATTTTCAACTTAAGAAAGTAAAAATTTTTTTACAAAACAATCCAAATTTCAACAAAATAGTGGAATCGTCAACCAAAACAAGTTAATTTTCAACATTATAGTTAAATTTCTTTTATAAAATGATCACTTTTAACACAAAAATGAAATAATTACATTTTTATTTTAAAAACAATAATCTTACATTTTTAAATGCGATTTTTCATCAAAACAATCAAATTTTCAAAAAAATAATTGAATCCTCTACCAGAAAAGATTAATTTCTAATAAAACAGATGCATTTTTAACAGAAAAAATCTATTTTGTAACAAAAATGAGAACTTTTCACAAAATATATACATTTTAACGAAAAAGTTGAAATTTCAACCTAGAAGATTTAATTTTTTTCAAGAAAGACGAATTTTCAACTGAATAGTTTAATTTTTATTCTAAAATGATGATTTTAAAAAAATTTAAATAATTACATTTTTACTCAAAAAAAGTCATTTTTTATTTTGAAATGCGAATTTTTTGCAAAACAATCGAATTTTTAAAAAAATAATTAAATTTTCAACCAAAAAACATTAATTTTCAATAATTTCGAAAAATTTTTATTCCAAATATTTTCTTCTTCAGGAATTTGACAGTGTCGAGATATTTGTTTTTCTTATAATTTTTCAGTCGTCCCCGAAATTCCCAAAAAATAAAATTCTTGACTGTGGAAGATTACCAAAAAAGAAATTATTCGAAAAAGGTGAAGCGTTTTTAATTTTGGAAAATCAGTTTTTAACTTTTATCATATCAGCTTTGGCTACAAATTATGCAGCAGTGTGAAAAGGCTTATCATTCATTAGGAAACAGTTGCCTGAAAAACGATTGCGTGACTTCTCCCTAATTATTAATTATATCCATTTTTATTTTGCATACAGGTGTTTTTATTGAAATTGTATAAATTATACATTCAAATTGCTACTTTCAAATTATGAGCCTTAGAAAAATTATGAATATTTATTTTTAGATTCACATTTACATTTGGAATTAGATTAAATTATTATTTATTACTATGTTTCCATATGACTATAACGAAAACAAATTTTTAAAAATTGTTAGTATTTTAAATTAAGGATAAAAGGGAGAGTAGTTTAAAAAAAAATTTCTTTGAAATTCAGAATATTGTGCTTTTTAATGTATTCTTCAAAATCTGGACAAATCATAAAAATAATTTATATTAATTTTTATAGACATTTTAATGTAATTTTTTCAAACAATTACTTTTATATTTGAAAAAAGAATGTAATCTACCAAATTTCTAGGCAAATTGTCCTTAATGATCCTTAATTATTAGGATGCCCATTCAAAAAATAATATTTTTTTTCCAAAAGTCATACCTCCCAAATTTCTACATGTTAAGAAAATAATAACTCTTATTTTTTTGTTTCCTTCATATAATTATTCTTCAATTTTCGCAAGATAAGATTTATTTAACATATTAAATTTATGAAAAGGAAAAAAATAGGAACGAAATATTTTTTTTAAGCAAAAATCTAAATGGGTCGAAGTTTTGAAATGTGTTAAAAAAGTTTTATCAGGACTTGCTCGAAAATCGTATTTTTAGTAGAAAATTAATCTTCTTAGTTGAAAATTCATCCGTTTTGGTTAAAATGCAACTGCTTGGTTGAAGATTAATATTTTTCAGGAGACGATTCAACTTTCTTGTTAAAAATTCTTTTTTTTTTTGTTGAATGAGACTAAATTTGATTCAAAATAAAAAATTAAATAATTAATAATTAATTAATATTACCTAATAATAAATATAAATGAATAAATTGAATATTAATTAATTGAATAATTAAAAAATTAATCTTCGTGGTTGAAAATTTATCTGTTTTGGTAACAATGCAACTGCTTGGTTGAAGATTAATATTTTTCAGTAGACGATTGAACTTTCTTGTTAAAAATTCTTTTTTTTTGGTTGAATGAGACTAAATTTGATTCAAAATAAAAATATTAAATAATTAATTAAATAATTAATAATTAATTAATATTACCTAATAATAAATATAAATGAATAAATTGAATATTAATTATTTGAATAATTAAAAAATTAATCTTCTTGTTTGAAAATTCATCCGTTTTGGTTAAAATGCAACTGCTTGGTTGAAGATTAATATTTTTCAGTAGACGATTGAACTTTCTTGTTAAAAATTCTTTTTTTTTTTTGCTTGAATGAGACTAAATTTAATTCAAAATAAAAAATTAAATAATTAATTAAATAATTAATAATTAATTAATATTACCTAATAATAAATATAAATAATAAATTAAATATTAATTAATTAAATAATTAAAAAATTAATCTTCGTGGTTGAAAATTTATCTGTTTTGGTAACAATGCAACTGCTTGGTTTATAGTTTAACTATTTTGTAAAAAATAAATTTTTTCGGTTATAGATTCATAATTTTATTTGAAAATTTAATGTTTTGTTGAAAATTCGCGGCAAAAAATGTAATAGTTTTGATATTTCAACCAAAGATAAATCTTTATTTTAAATAAAAACAACTAAATTGTATATAAAAACATAATTTTTCAAAAAAATTCTGGGATCCTTGACAAAGAGATATTTTTCAGTCAAGAAGAAAAGAAAATTAGCTCCAAAATGTAGAATTTTCAACTATAAAGATTTATTTTCTGCTATACAAGATGAATTCTTAACAAGATAGAATAATTTTGAACCAAATAGTTAAATTTTTAAAGTAAACAGATTCATTCTTGAACAAAAATATAATAGTTAAATTATCATTTACAAAAAACTTAACTTTCAATTTAACAGACGAATCTTTTCCTAATTGTTATTTATGCAATTGTTATTTTGCGATTGTGAATTCTGCTTTGTTAAAGATTCTTTGTCTATAACAAACACATTCTCATCACGTATCTTGTGCTTCGCACTTAATTTTGTTGAAAGTGCAAACTTTTTTACATTATGTTCAACACATATTTTATTAATCATAATTTTTTTTATATATTATTTTAAAAGGATGAGTAATTTTTTCAAAAATAAAAACAAGACAGTAAAAATATGACTCTTTCAATATCAGTTTATATTCTTCACTCTCAGTAATTGTGTGAAGTGCAATTTTCGAATGAATTGCTGTGTCCGACATTTTGAAAATATAAAATTTAAAAAAAAAATACGCTGTTAAATTTAAAAAAAAGTAGAAATCGACTTTATAGATATTGAGTAGTTTCATTCGTATAGTATTGGTAAAAAAACCTTTGATTAAAAAAAGTTATAGAACAAATGTATAATTTAAAAAAAAAACTATCTAAAAAGGTTTATGGAAAATTAGAAACCTAGATCTCCCTGTGTGATCATAAGATTTTTTTTTTTTGAAAGCCTTCAAACATATTCAAATTATTTCTTTAATTTAAAGGCGAAAGTAATAATTTTCATTCTATTTTAATTAGCAACGGCTCTTTTTATTTACTGAACGATTCTTTACCATTCGTAATATTTAATTTTGGTAAATAATATTAAATAAAGGGCAAAGAATGGTAATGTTAAAAATATCTGAAAAAATAAAATAAGATACTGTAACTTAATTGATAATTAAACGAAGATTTTAGGTGAGTATAGACACGAGGCGTGAATAAACAAAGATAAAACAGTTAAGCGTGTAAATAATTCTCACATGATCACTTTAAAGAAATATCACTTGTAAATATGTAAAGAGGATTAACCTTTAATCAAACAAGACGATTTTTTTAGTTCAAACATTTTCAAGCAAATACTTGATTTTTTAACTGAAACCTCAATTTTTAGTCAAAAATATAATAGTTGAATTTGCAGAAAAAAAATCTTTAACAAAAACAAAAATGCTCTACAAAATAATTACATTTTCTACCCATGAAATAGATTTTGATCAGAAAAGAAGAATTTTTAACAAAATAATTTAATCTTTAACTTAATTAATTAATTTTGTACTAAGCAGTGGTATTTAAACCAAAAATAATTAATTTTCAACCAACAAGATTAATTTTCTACCAATACAGATGTATTTTAAATAAAATACACGAATTCACAGAAAAATTGTTCAATTTTCAGCGATTAAAATTCATCAACATAGAATTACTTCTGTAACATATACTTTTGTTGCATTTTTCTTAGCCGGGCAACGTAGTGAAAAATTTTTTTGTCTTATTTAACCAAGAATTTAACAACATAAACTTAGAACAGTCAAATTGTGTGTATGCGATTCTGTTGCATAATATGACTGTTTCAATTTTATGTTCTAAAAAAAATATACTTTCAAACGAATATATCTTTGGCTACGCTGCACTTCTGAATGATGTAGGACTTTGGTCGGCATACTTTTGTGCATAAATTTAAACTGTATCCTAAAACAATTGTCTGATTGAGTGCTCAAACAGGTATTTATTTGACTTTAGAGTCAATTTTTTGTGTCCTATCTATTCTCTAAACTCAAATTAAAAATAAGTATTTTTTTCAATTTGCTCAATATATCGTTTTGAGACACTGTAGCGAAGGTGGGCAGATTTTTTATCTGCTTTCAAAAAAGACTTGCTGGGACGTTGGTAAAAGATGAAAGCCTCGAGAACGATAATGCGCTAACTTTTAATGAAATTACCAGTCACATATAACATTTTTTTCCAAATTCAGTTCGAAAGCATTTGGTTTTAGTTTTATATTTTTTTATTAATGGTGTAGAGGAGTGTTGTTTACATTAATAACCTGATAATAATAATTGATTGGTTTTCGTGGACCTACCGGAGTCCATTCAATTTCTTCTGGCTCCAGGCGGGTAACAATGTGGCTATAGATGTTTACTTTCACACGTTTCATAGTATGATTTAATTTTTTATATATTCCTGCAAAACTCTTATAATTCTCTAATATTGCAAAAGCGTCACCAATGTAGTTTGATAATACAATTTGTTCTTGTGTCAACATAGGAATATACCCAGATCTTCCCATTGGCAGTTTCAGTGATTGATTGTTAGAAAAAGTGTATCTTTGAAGCTCGAAAATCTGGTGTTTATATTTTTGGGAAAGAAGTCGAATAAAGCAAAGTTGTTCAAGTCCACATCCTTGTCCGTCAGGAGAAGGAAGACGTATAGGTGAAGCTGTGAACCTGGAAGAAGAAGGACGGTTGGCATTAGGAGACCTGGACCTGGACCTGGCAGGAGGAAGAGACTCGGCAGGAAGATAATTCAGGTCATTTTTAGGTTCATCATGATTTCTGTCAGAAGAAGGTCCGCTACGACGCATACCAACAACACGGTGGCCATCGGGTGAAAATCCGGACAGTGAACTTAACTCTGCAATAAGAAAGGAAGGATTAATTACCTTTTGCTCAGCGTCAGAAGGCCAGACTGTGGGCGTGAAAACATTAATTGCTCTATTATTGTAGATCACATTTCCATACATATAACTTATCCTTACAAAACAATAGATTAATAATTCAATTATTTCTAACAAGGTGCATTTTGTCGATCTTGACCCGCATCACGGAAAAACAGCGGGATCATTAAGTTGCAGCTCATTTTTTATGCACTTTTTCTTTTCTCGAAATCTCTAAAGTTTAAGAGTTGCATTGGAACATGTGCAGTAAGAAATTAAAGTTCGTTTTATTAACAGTAGATCACATAGCAATGGAGAGAGCAACGTCATTTTATAGCGGGGGCAATGTTTACGAAACAAATGGTAGACAAGGGCTGAAGGCCAGAGCCTATCACGAGTTTGTAAACATTGCCCAAAGCCATGAATAGACGGCTCTCCTCAATGGCATGTATTGTATTTTTCTTGGTAAAGACGCGCAAAATGTAAAGCGTGCATGCGTCAACATTTGATACCTGCTATATAATGTTGGACCTAATATCCTAATACGTCTATTTCATTGCAGCGTCCAATATTATATACGCGTCTTGCTCCGATAATAAAGCCGCAGGCCTTTTGTATAAATTAAGTATATCAAACTTGAGCTAAGTTCAGTTTCTATAATTAATTGATGAAATAATGTTTTTTTTACTGGAATATCCAATTTTGATACTTCTACGAAGAAGTTTAATCTACGACTTCCGATTTCCCGACAACCTGAGTAGAAATTTTTTTAACTTTCCAAATTGAGCTTTAAACCGTGGCTCTGGTAGGTTTTAAATGTTGCACTAGGTCAATCACGACAAAATATTTGAGGATTTCTGGATATTTCAACACTCAGAGTAATATGTGTGTTTTTGTGTGCAACTTTTTTTTTATTTCAACCCGAGGCAATTCGATTTTAATGTTGGGTTCTGTTTTTCACAGGGACCATCTAAATATCATATTTACCAATAGAATTAGGGCTAATTGCTAAGATGAAACACACAATACTAATTGAGGTCCACATTAAAAAATAGAGAAAAAAGAATTCTTCTTTGAAGAACTTCAAAAAGAGTGTAACTAATGAACATCATGTAAAATGTTTTAATTTATAAGCGTATAGGCGCTATCTCGTTCTTTCTTTTGAATTATTGATATTTATGACAATTTGTACAATTATAAAGGTCAGAAATTAATTAAATGACTACGCAATAGATGTATCAGTATTTGTTAAGAAAATATGATGAAATTTTATGTTTTGATGTCCATATAAAATCTAAATTAATTAATTAAATGTATATAAATTCAAAGACGTCAGGGAGAATTTTAGAGATTTTATAAGAATTCTGAAAAAATAATGAGAAGAGTCTGAAGAATATAATGGGAGTCAACAAATACAAAAGTTTTTTTTATATCCTTTGAATACCATGTAATACCTCCCATGAAATCTCAAAAATTTTATTATAATATATAAGTATTTTTTTACAATATATATAAAAATAAATTAATTTTCTTAATTTACTGTTTTTCAATTCATCAAATTCGTTTGAATTCTCTACATTCGTTTGAACTTTTTTAAATTTATTGAATTCTTTAAAATCCTTTTGACTATTCATAAATTATTTTAACTGCTTCGAACACTTAAAATTATTTTTAATTATTTCGCATATCTGAATTATTATAAATATGCGACGTTCCGAGAGGAAAGGGACCTAGGGATAGCAAGTAAATTTTTCAGTAGAAGCGATAGAAGAGACGGTCGAAGTCAAGCACTCAGAGAGTGGGGGACAAGCTCCGGGATCCAGCCCCACCATTTACCACTGCAGACTTCTCGCTCCGAGTTCAGCGAATCAGACGAACTCTCGAGTCACACGGACACAGAACGGTTAGTGTGGCCGAAAGTGGTGGGGCTGGATTTCTCGGGTCATCGGCAAGCATCGAAACAGGCGATTCACGCCTCACTCTGCAGCTTAATAACAATTCCAATTTTGCAGATAAAAATTTAATTCTTTTTTAATATAAAAGAGCGATTCAAAAACTATCGATAGCATCAAAAAATGAAAATTGATTTTTTAACCCTAAGGTCCCTTTTCTCGCGGAACGTCACATATATGTCCGATGATGAATAGTTTAAGAATAGAAAATATATATAGCATAGTTTAATTTATATCGACATCACTCAGATTGTTAAGATTGATGCCTATTTTACAGAAACGAATATTGCATATAATTTTTCTATATGTGTGAGTAACATATTTTTTACTGCTCTTTCAATCGTCCTTTTGACCTATAGTTCACCCGCTTCATTTCTGCAATAATCGATCAGCACTATAAATTATTTCCCTTAAAGAAACGAAGCTTTTCGCCTCAGACCTTTTATTTTTTGTTGTCCAGAGGGAATGAGAGTTTTTGCTTTTCAATTATTCAGGATCTTTAACGGATCAATAGGTAGCTTCGACAATGATTCCCGATACAGAAAGTGCTGTTAGTTTTAAGATATTAATTCCGTTCTGTACTCGGATCAATTTGAGTAATTTTTTGTTTTCCACTTCTTGCTTTCTGAAAATTTCTGAAAATTTTTGCCAGTGTGCAAGTCCATTAAAAATTTTCGATTTTTTTTTGCATGTGAACAGCAATTCTTGGAACTCCTTTTTTTTTATAAAGTTTGCAACAAATTTTTTTGTTGAAATATAGTATTTAAAAAATAACCAAATGGGATGACTGAAAATCCCCAAAAAATAAAATTTCCGATATTGTAACATTTCCGAACTAAAAAATTCTCGAATAATGAAATTCCCGAAATTGTGAAATTGCCGAAACATAAAAATGCCGAATTGGAAAATTTCCAAATACTGAAATTCTCGAACAGTTTATAACATTACCTAATTGGAAAATTGGCAAATAATAAAATTTGCCGCAGAAAATCACCGAATTATAAAATATCAGAAATAGAAAACTTCCGAATTTAAACAATTAAAAGAATTATTTTTTATAAATATTATGCATTTATTAAAAATAAACTAATTAATTTTTTTAAGTTTTAAAGGTTTAAAAAATTATCGCTTGAATTTAAAATATCAATAACTGTATAAAAATTGTATAAAAAAGTAAATTTCAAAACACATGCGCCTTAAACGAAACAAAGAAATTTCTCCCGAAATTTACTACAAACTTAATGGCATTTTCTATACAAACTTTGCAGGATTCTTAAGCACTAATTTGTCTGAATTTAAACGACTTAAACAATTTAATTTTCGACAACATTTTTCGTAATTTTTTTTTAATACTGTACAAATTCTCAAACGAAATTCTTCTTTCAGAAATATATATTTTTTAAATTATTGTTACTTTAAATTCAAACAATAATTCAAATAAACTTGAAAAATTAAAAAAAATATTCTTTTACAAAAATATTCGATTATTTTATTTTCAGTAAATAAATCATATTTTACAGAAAACATTGTTTTATTTGTTTAAATTCGGGAATTTTCTAATTCAGATATTTAATAATTTGGCAATTTTCATTCGAAAATTTTATTCTTTGGGAATTCTCAAATTCGATAATATTATAAACTGTTGTGAATTTTACTATTTGGGAATTTCGCAGTGTCGGGAATTGTATTTTTTGTGATTTTTCAGTCGTCCGGACCAAATTTGTAATTTTGCTAATTTGTACCTTAATTTTCAAAAAAAAATGTTTTACATTTTGTTATGCTCTTTTTAATAAACTAAGGCAACACGTACATATTTTGTAATTTTAAACAAAATTTTTTTATATTTTTTACGATGAGTCATTTTTACATAAGATCTGTGAAAATCCGCTTACACAAAATGCGCAAAAAATGAAACAATTTTTTTTTTATTTTCTTCTTATTAAAGTGTACGGAATTTAATAACCTTATACAAAAAAAAAATTTTTTCGTCGAAATATAATATTTAAAAAAATGACGAAATACGCACTTTTGTTTAAATTTTTACCTAAAGTTGAAAAAAATATTCTTATTTTTTTCTTCTCTTTTTATTAAACGACAGAAACACTTTATTTTGAGTTCCAAACAAAAATTTTGGTCTATTTTTTAAGGGCCCTGTGTAACTAATTTTTACGGATGTTCTGTAAAAGTGGCTCATGGTTCATGATACGTAAAAAATAGACAAAAATCATTTGAAACTTAAAAATATGTAGTTTATTTTTTTTAAATTATATTTTTTTCATACACAACAAATTTGAAAAATTAAAAGTTTTAAACTCTTCAATTGGCTTCCCTAGTGGCGAGAAATTTTTGGAAATAAAAAAAATATTCGTAATGCTATGAAAAAATAATTTCTCAGTGCTTTCACCAATGAATCTAATAATTTTGAGTTTTTTTTTGGCTCACTCTATTCCAAATAAAAATTTAGAATAACTGTTTATTATTTTAAAGTTTTTGTCCGCTTAACTTCGAGTTTAAATTAGATTTTATAAAAATATTAAAAGATTGCTTATAAGTTTGCATAAATACAATATTCCTCAGATTTTTTAGTAAATTAAAAAAGATATTTTAAGATTTCAGGTATGTCAAAATAAAATCTAAAAAATTTTATTTTACAGAAATTCACCAAATTTAAGGCAAAATTTGAGCCGTTTAAATAAAATTTAAAACATTGAGAAGTTTCCAAGAAATTTATAAATATTAAAAAAAATTTTTTGCATTCTTTCAATAATATTTTTAATCTTTAGAAAAATTCATAAATTAATAAATATCCTTCAAAATTACTTAAATTATTCCTAAAATTTTGAAAAATTTTTTTTGAAATTGCCTTAAAATTTGTCAGATTTTTTTTTGTCATAAAATATCGGACATTGTAAAATTGATAACACAGGAATATTCTTTAATAATTTATTGTATTCGATGAACATATTGTTTATTTATTATTTAATTCTTATTTTAATAATTTTTTCTTTTTTTATTTTCTGAAATTTTCAAATTCGGAAATATCATAAACTTTATTATTTCGGAATTTTACCTTTTTTAAATTTCAACTTTCGGAAATTTTATAATTTCAGGAATTTCTTATTTCAAATATTTTCTTTTTCGTGATTTTGCAGTCGTTCTATTTTTAGGAATATTTCTTACTTTCCTTTAAAAATTAATTTTGTACCGTAAAAAATCATAAAAAATTTGCCAAGGTGTCTTCAGAAAATTTCTTCATTATTTTAAAACCTTTTAAGATCCTTAAAAATCTTTTGAAATTTATTTTGAAATTTTCAAAAATCTACATTTTTGTTTTTTAATTTTTTTGAAGTCTTATTCAATTATTTTTGAAATTGTTTTTAAACTTTCAAATATGTATCTTCTAAAATGATTCACATTTTTTTAATTTTTTTAAATGCTTGCAAGTCTGGAAGATTCTTATTCAACAATTTTTGAAATCTTTCAAATATTCTTTTAAATAAATTTTTGAAATTAAAAATAATTAAAAAGTTTCCCAGGAATCTTAAAAATAATATTTATCCTTTCAAAAGCTTTGAAACATTTTTTGAACTTTTTAATTTTTTGTTCCAAATTCACAAAAATATATTCAAAAATAAAAAAAATTTGTGTTAGAATCTTTCAGATACTTCTTCAACAATTTTTTTTTTCATAATGTATTAAAGTCTTTTCAAAAATTCGCGTGGAATTAATTTTTTCAAAAAAAAAATTATTTAAAATTTTCCGAGGAATCTCATAAACATTTTTTTATTATTTTAAAACCTTTTAAAATTTTATTTCAAAATCTTCAAAAATATACATTTAGTTTAAAAATTTCTAAAATCTTTTTTAATTTTTAATTTTATTATTTTTATTTTTTAAGATTCGGGAATTTGTAAATCCAGAAATATTACAAATTTTATTATTCCGGAATTTTTCGATTTGAGAAGCTTAAATTTTAGGCAATTTTATAATTTCGTAATTTTTCTACTTCAAATATTTTCTTTTTTAAGATTTTTGAGCCGACTTAAATTTATAAATTTCATTTCAACTTTTCCTTACAAATTAATTTTTTACAATGAAAAATCATCAGAAACTTTACCATGAATCCTAATAAAATTTGTTTATTATCTTGAAACCAATCAGAATCCTCAAAAATCTTCAAAAATCTACATTTTGTTTTTAATCTTTTAAAATCTTTTCGAATTATTTTTCAAATTATTTCTAAACTTCTAAATATCTTTTAAAATGATTCGCATTTTTCTAAATATTTGTGTAAAATGCCTTAAAATCTTAAAGATTCTTTTTTATTTATTTTGTAAATCTTTTGAAATTTTTTACAATCCTTTTACGTATTCTTATGAAATAAATATTTGTAAATAAAAATAATTTTAATATTTCCTAAGACCTTCGGAAAATTTTTCATCCTCTTTTTGAAACCTTTTGAAATTCTTAAAAAGATTCTAATTTTTTTCCAAACCTGCAGAAATGTAAGCAAAATTTAGAAAATTGTATTAGAATCTTCGAGATTATTTTTTGACTATTTTGGACATCTTTTTCGATTTTAATAGAAACCTCAAGAAATTTTTCTTTATTCTGTTGAAATCACGAATTTTTTATACAATTTTGCAGTCTTAAAAAATTGAACAAATTTTCTTGGAAATATGTATTTTATATTATGTTTAAAAAATTTTTGAAATGATTTTAAATGGTCTGGTATTTTTTTCACTTTTCTTTAAAAATTTATTTTCTACAATAAAAAAATTATTTAAGTTTGTTTATAAATTTTAATTTTAAAAAACCTTCAAACTTCAATAGGGAAATTTTTTTTAAGTCATGAAATTTTTCTGAGAGCGTGCTTAATTTTTTTTAAATTTTATTTCAACATTAAATAAAAAGGTTTTTACATTTGTAAAAGTAGCTTTGTATAACAGAATTGAAATATTTTTCTTAAAAGTTCGTTTGTTGTTAAAAATTAATTTTTTCAACTGAAAATCAAACTATGTACTCAATTGAAAATTTAACGTTTTTCACTTATAAAAGTAGCTTTATATTAATTCATTTTACTATTTTCTTAAAAAATTTTTTTTTTGTTAAAAATTAATTTTGTTTAATGAAAATTTAACCATTCTATTTCTGGTTGAAAACTTATATTTTCTGGTTAAAAGTTTAACTACTTGATTAAAAATTTATCTTGTTTTTTAATGTTTTTTTAAAGTTTTTAAACTGTTTTTGATTGAAAAATACAATCTGTTTTGGTTGACATATTCACTATGTATTATATTTTTCGGTGAGAATTTATTTTTTTGTTTCTTAAAAATCAAACTAGCTACTATACTTGGTTGAAAGTTGATCGTCTTCGTTGAAAATCAACTTTAATTGAAAATTTGACTATTCTATTTTTGGTTGAAAATTTATCTTTTTGCTTGAAAATTCAATAATTTGGTTGGAATTTTTTTCTTTCTTGACTGGAAATTTTTTTTTGATTGAAAATTTATCTCTTGTTGAACATTCATCGTTTCTGGTTGAATTTAGCTGTTTTTGATTAAAAATTAAAAAATTTATTTAGTTGAAATATAAACTATTTTTTTATTTAAAAATTCACCTTTTTGGTTGAAAATTAAACCGGTTTCTTGATTTAAACTAAATTCACTCTGTTACAAATTAATTTTGTTGTTTGAAGATTTAAAAAAAATTATAAATAAAGCTTAAAAAATGTAACTGATTTGTTGATATTTTTTTTTAAATATTTTTAACTAGAAAATCAACTGTTTAAATTGTTAAGAAATTCGTCTTTTTCGTTGAATTCAACAGTTTTTAATTAAAAAATACAATCTCTGTTGTTCGGAATATCCACTATGTATTATATTTTTCGTTGAAAGTTTATTTTATGTATTTGGTTAAAAAATTAAATAACTACTTGGTTGAAAGATAAAGTACTTTGTTGAAAAATTAACTTTAATTTAAAAGTTACGTATTTCATTTTTGTTTAAAAAATGATCTTTTATAGTTAGAAATTTATATCTTATTGAAAATTCTTCTTTTTTTTTAGTGAATTTAATTGTTTTTCATTCAAACTTTTAAAAAAATTTGGTTGAAATATCAACTATTACAATTTTCGATTAGAATTTTTTTGTTGAAAATTGAACTACTTGGTTTAACATTTAATTATTTTGTTGAAAATTGTTTGTTTTTTTTGTTAAAAATTTTTTTTTTCTTGAAAATTAATTTTTCAAATTGTAAATTGAACTATTTCAGTTAAAAATTTAACTACTCTCTTGAAAATTAATTTTGTTGTTTGAAGCTTAACTTTCCTTAAAAATTGTGACTAATTTGTTGAAACTTTTTTTTAAAATTAATTTATTAAACTCGAAAATCATCTTTTAAATTGTTAAGAAATGCGTCTTTTTCGTTGAATTCAACAGTTTTTAATTAAAAAATACAATCTCTGTTGTTCGGAATATTCACTATGTATTATATTTTTCGTTAAAAATTTATTTCATTTTTTTTTGTTAAAAAATTAAATAACTACTTGGTTAAAAGTTGAACTACTTTATTGAAAATTAACTCTAATTGAAAAGTTGAGTCTTCCATTTTTGTTTGAAATATGATATTTTTTA